>MQTX01000162.1:201876-261012 GCA_009735665.1 Angiostrongylus cantonensis | reverse complement strand
AGTGTGTGTGTGTGTGTGTGTGTGTGTGTGTGTGTGTGTGTGTGTGTGTGTGTGTGTGTGTGTGTGTGTGTGTGTGTGTGTGTGTGTGTGAGGACATAGTGTGTTGATGAGGTAGTCAGTCACCTCGCAACGTTGCCGTCCTCACTTCGACAAATGTTAAGAAGATCAATACGGTTGCGTGCGTTTCGCCTTCACTTGGCTATTCACACCAGCAAAATTGATAAGCTCTGTCATAAGCCATTACCATTGTAATTCATTTCTATTTCCTCGGTTTCTTAGTGGAATCTTTCAAACGGAAACGCCTCCTTCATTCTACCGCCTTCCTCTCAGCACCTCCCAAGTCCTGCTCATAAACCTTACTAACGCAGAAGAATGTTAAATCGTTTCACTAAGAGCGAATGTCAAGCCTTACCTGTACCTTACTTTTGTAGGTGCAGGTACAACTTAACACCGATCTGATCAGATGATTTTCTATCCATGTCTACATCATATGAATTTGGTTCGTAGTCGAGAATTTTGTGCATCGACATCATTGATGCAGAGAAGAACAGTCGTGTATTTGACAACGGTCATCGATGCGAAACAGTGCTGCACATCCGTTCAAGGAGATCGTCCCTGTACATGGGTCTTGTTGGTCGAAGTGTATAACGCTGGCCTATTCAAAGAACTACTGTTTTTCTACTCATGACGATATCCTACATACAGAAGTATTGCCGTCCTTTTGACTACGGCCATCTACACGCGTTCTTCTAACTCTTTATTTATCCTGACTTTTTTAAATTTTAGGCAAAACTGAAATCCTGCTATGCCAAGCAATAGGCTACAGACGCGCAATATTGAACCTGAGGATTAAACATGTATTGTAAGAAGGATTGTTCTATCGATCTTTGCCACAGCAATCACCCGTCAGCGGGATTGATCTGAGGGACCCGGAAAGGACAATAACGCGTTCGTTCCCCACCGCACGCACCTGCGGTCCGGAGCCTTGCAAATATCTCAGCGTCATTGAAGTTATATTTCGCAATACACCCTGCCATTAAGAAGAGTAGGCAGTAAATAAAGCGGTTGAGATTGTGAGAAGGATATTAGATTGTATTTGCGGTGCAACAGCCTTCCAGTAGCCATTCCGGTACAGCAGCTAACTAACCTCTTCGATTTTACGCCATCATAAATTCTCTTCTTAATTGGCCTAGCGTATGCTTTTACTTGTTTTCTAAAGCACATCTAATTTTATACGAATAAATCGAACAAAAATATCTATAATTGGAAATAGCATAACCTAATCGAAGCCAACATTGGGAAGATTCTTGATTTACGAACGAACGTATCGTTTTCATGGTCGGGTTCAGCAATTTTTCACCATAATGACTGCTTTTTGCTAAGATTGCGTCAATTTTCTAGGAAGAGTGAAGAATTGTTGATTGTACCAACAACGTTACCTTTGTCATCCACATCTCAATGAGCATTACGACATAAATGCTGTTGAAAATAAGGTGATCCGATAACTCTTCGTTCCAGGAAATCCGAGCTAAGTCCAAAGTGAGCATCTGCTCTTCCATACCTCTTTGCAGCTGCACCTTTACATCTTCCTTAGTAATTTGCTACTTTTCTAAATAGTTATGGTTTTTTAGACAATTTGGGTTTCAATTTTTGTAAATTAATTGTTATATTAAGCTCGATTTTGGCGTAAGAGTGCCTAATAATATCATGCAATGCCATGCAAAATAGGTACAAGGCAGGCGACAAAAACGTCTTTCTCATTTCTCTCATTTTTTTATTTTTAATATACATGATCTATATCACATGTTTTGCGGATTTGAGCAGTGCTTTAATTTGGCTCCTTTTCTCGCAGCCGCCACTCTCGAGGATCATTGGATTTGAGTGTATGTTCGGCTGCAGCTTGAGGATCTTTGTCTTTTTCATCAATAGCGGATTAGAATCTGAGATATCTCTCCTAGTGTCACCAGTTTTTGCTGATTTAAAGAAGGCAGACATATCTGGTTTCGATTTGATTTCAACCGACCACGGAGGGACGGAAGGCAAGGTTGGGCTATTGCTCAATTGAACCACGATATCGCTCGAACTACTGAACTGCCACTTCGTCTTTCAAGGTAACACAAGTTCATAAAAAACCTCGAAATTCGTATTGCGAAGCTGAGCGAAAAGTAGTGCGGTGCCAGCAATCGTCACCGCTTAGAACATAACCTAATTACAAGCGGGCAAACCTTTTTCCGATGTACATAGACCAGCGACTACTTATAATGGTAATCTAACTCAGACTTTTAGGGGAGTTCGAGAAAAAAGAGGCCCCATAAACTTATGCGTAGAACCGTCATTAAAGCTCTTGGCTTGAGCTAGGTGACCGGAATGAGAAAAGATTTCCACATCTGCATCAAACACAAAGCATAAGGGTCGGGCATTGATCAGTCCTCGAAGGATGCGTCGTGAATTCAACTCCATTTAACACATCAGTAGTGATTGAACGCTTATTTAGCTTAACAGTGACTAAGGATGGCCTACTAATGTATCAGGTCACTCTTTTTATTGCAGAAATTTGTCCAATCGGAAGGGTAGGGAAGGATAGTGGTTTTGTTTGCCCACGGTACGGAATCTAACCAACAGCCAGGTGTGTATTGCAGAGTACTTCTAAGCAGTCATCTACATGCGACGCATTTCCATAAATAATTGAAAATTGCTAGTCGAGATCTTACCAATAGCGCCCATTGTTTTTCCAAGTCTATCAGTCTTTTTTAATAATGTTTCTAGCTTTCGGTATTTTTTTAAACCACACTATGAGAGGACTTTTTTCAAAGTACAGAACTCTGAAAACTAAGCACAGATTCAACCTGTCTCTCGCTAAATCACTAACCAATATCGTGTGTTTTACTCGTGATCGTTGAGCGATTCGAGCAGTCTACATTTGTTTCGACGGAGAACAATAGCTGTCCTGTATGGTCTGCTTACTCATGGAATATCAAGGAACATCTCATTGTCGCTCAGCGTTTTCGTAAAGAGTCTAACCGGCAAGCCTTGGATCTTCCTGAAGCACGCACGTTGTTTTATAAAATGTCGCTGTTGGTTTATTTCTATCGTTTTGAAGCACTAGATGTTAAAATAATGTTGTACTCGTCATCCAACTGTGAACTGTAAACAGCTGTTACAAAAATTTCATCCATCCTTAACTTTTAAGCTACTCCTGACTCTTTCTCTCATTTGTCTAGAGCGAAATATATCATTGGATCCTAATGAACTACTCTTGACTAGCGGCTAAGGTCGACAGCTAGAAATTACCTACGCAAAAGTAACAGTGTGTCGCGGAACGTTACTCACCCCAAACCAAACCTCATGTCAGTAACCGCTAATCATCACGGTTCGTAAAATCGCAGTAATTTGTAACTCCATATTTGATTGAAAGACTTTGTGGAATTAAATGAGGAGCTCTTATAAATGTTTCCATCATCAGCTGTATTACCATTAAATACGCTGAGCAATAACTAACTCAAGCGTGCTGTGCTAAAATCAATTTCCTCCCTTTGAGTGCCAGCTATGACGCTTCTTTTTCACTGTTTTTGGTGAGAGAATGGCTCAGATGGTTAACTGGGCTTTGTCGTGGTTTCAGCAACAGTGTTTTCAAATAAGGTTGCTTATGAAAATTCCATACCCACACTCAGCTTCGACGACCATGGTGGACCAGCCGTCGCGTCTATCTCAGTTCGAACTCAACTAGTGTGGCACGTGCATCATGGGCTCTTCCATATAACATGCTTGAATACCATGGCCACCTATTCAATTTGAATTCAGCTTACATATCCTTGAGATATAATTTGAGGAACAAAATAGCTTGTGCTCGAAAATATTCGGCCGTATTCGGTCATTGTTTCCTATGATTCCGAGAACTTCAAATATTAAGTAACCCAGCGAAACAGCTCTCCATCTTCTGCTCATCTTCGGATCTTAATTGTTTGGTTTAATAACTTTTAGAAAAAAGCTAGATTATTTGGATATATTCATTTCTGTGGTTGGAAGCGAAAGGTCGGAAACGAATCCTTCCTCTATACACCTCCTCTACATGTAGCCGAGAACTGATCAATTGTTCCATGCAAATCTGTTAGTTGTTCTGTTTTCGTAGATCTTTGACCCAACGTTTTCGAATTGCTGTTATTGATTCATTGATTCAATGATTTTCTTCTAATCATGTGGCCAACTGGGAGTAAAGTGCTTTGGATCTAGATTGCATAAAATATTGCTACAGAAATAATAAGTTATATAGACGTTTTTATTTAAAAAAACCTATTTCAAGTCTTATCAACGTTATATCAACTAAACGCGTGTGGCGCAGTGGTCGGAGGCTCCCTGCAACACACACGTGGAATTGATCCCCGCGCCCATTACCCACCAGACCTTCCATCCCTCTGGGGTGGTGAAACTGTCACCAGTCTTGTCCGGAAGGATAGCAGCACTGGCTCGGTACATCAGTAGGCCACCGCGAGTCATTGTAAAGGCCAGATATGCATTCAATCATCTCAAAACGATGCTAAGTGAAGTCGAATGCATGGCGCATCCCACAAGGATTGATCAACGCCAAGAACTTTATCCTTTATCCATTATGTATCAACTAGAAGACTTCTCAACTTTATACCTTTTCGCAGCTACCTTGTTTCTGTTCATCATTTGTCGTTAGCCATATGCGACTCTGAGCGGCTGTTCTTACTCGGTGGAAGACAGGTTAAAAAAAGCGGTGGGTTTTTTCGAAAAGCCGTAGATCTTGTAATTATCGATCAGATTTTCATCTTTCTGTTTGTGCTGTTGAAGTGTTTGACGTAGTAAGTTGCGTATTAGTGTGCCCTTCCAGGCTCTGAAGAAGGCGATTCTGCCGAAACGTCATCTACGATTGTGTTGTATGTGTGTTATTGTATGGAAGTAAACGTATGCTGTTTAACAACCTCGCGATTGCTAAGAGAGAAAACGACGAATTCATAAGGGATTGTCCTTTTGCTGCGTACTTCATGAAGTGAACATCGTTGATATAAAACTCAAGTGAAAAAAAAATCCTTAGAATCAAAAATTTCAGCAATTCATCATAGAACAATATTATTTCGTTGGTAAGGATCTGTAGGTTCCACTGACTTTTATCTCGATAGATAAAATTCACAACAAACTGAGATAGGTTTCTGTTTTCAGTTTGGACGGCTAAATTGTTTTCTTCCAGGTGCGCATTGGAACCAATGCTCGTTTGCTGATTCTAGTACACTAAGCCACATTTTTAGGTTAAAAATTCTACAATATTCGTCTATTAGTAAGATGCTAAAAAGCTAAGAACGTGGCGTAGTTCTGAAAAAAATGTTGATAATCGCTGAGGCAATTAATTTTCCTCACTTCGCCATTAAAACGTGAACTAATCAGCCGTGATAATCAGTGCCAACCTATAAAGAAAGTCCTTTCAAGTCAATTTGGTAGAAAGTGTAAGTTGTACTAAAAAGTAACACTAGTTTAAGTCAAAGTCGTACGAGTGATGTAAATCGCTATCCAACTCCATGTAGTTTAACTTGGATATTTGGATACTTAGATGGCCTGTCGTCACTAGTTGTGCGAGCGCCAGCACAATCTCCATTTTTTTCCTTGCATAGATGCGGTTGAGCCATTGTGGTTCCGCAGGATCCCGAGGTCAGCCTGCCAAAGTCTGCCATATAATTTAAAGGTTAAAAAAATTAAACGAACTTTAAAAACTCTTGTAGATAATGAACAGCAAGGCAAATAATAGAAAAAATGAACTTCTTTTATTTTAAACCTCGAAAGTTTCTTCTTTTATGGAAAATGAAAAGTGAGTTGTTTCAAAATAATCTCACCAGGTTAAGAAACCCTTTTAATAGCGCTTGTGGAAAAGCCATTCATCGGAAACCATGCTTTTTTTTCGAATCGGAAACCATGCTTTTTTTTCGAAAGTATTGGGATTTTTTGAGCAACGTCTCATTTCACCGCTGAGCCGAAAATTGCACCAGAGTACTGGTTTTTGTGGAATATTTATTGAAAACACTAAGAAAAGGAATAAAAGCACCTACCAATCCAACTGGACAAAATCCGCCCACTTGTTAGCGGAGTTCTGTCAACATCAAACACTCACCTGATACTCATGTAATATTCACCGTTTTCTATCGATTAACGAAATAGCTTGTATTACTTCATCAGCGCCCTTTCCACCACCAACGCACACCATTCGTTTCCTACACCATTCCATCATTTCTTCGCCATTTATTCCTACCGACGAGCTTCATTCTCCTCATGCACCACTCTACTTAATTCCATCAATGTTTCCCACCACAAGAACATCCTTCTGCTTCTGTACCATTCTACTTAGAACCAGCACAAACCTTTCCCATTTTTTAGTTGACTAACGTCAAAATTTCTCCAAATCGCAGAATAACCACAGGAGAGTAGATACTAATTTATCCCTAGCTTTTGTTTACGAAAATCTTATCTATATGACCTGTTTTCACGCATTATGCCGATACCAGTACTTCATTCATTCGGTTGATTTCTTGCATTTTATCCAAGAGGGCTGTCAGGCTAGCATGTGGGATCGGCTGCTACTTGAAGATTTTGGCTTTTTCATCAATGCTGTTGAATCATCGAATAGATAATTTTTGTTATCCAAGAGGGCTGTCAGGCTAGCATGTGGGATCGGCTGCTACATGAAGATTTTGGCTTTTTCATCAATGCTGTTCAATCATCGAATAGATACTTTTTGCAATTTTGAGCCATCCATAGCAGAGCGTTCATAGGACTTCACCCCAAAAATTCACCTGACTGGCTGTAGGACCTCTTCTTAAAGATGCCTTCCATCCTACATGGCTGAGTGACTTGAATTATACGGTGTTGGGTTGAGCCAATAACAGTTATAGATTATGCTCAGACGAGAATCTTAGAGAAGCGACTTTCGCCACTACTTCCTTACTCTAAAGCAGTTCGGTCTATTTTTTTAAAAACAGCCTGATTGTCTAGGGCAGTGTATTCACATGATGTCGTGTTCTATATAGAAATGAAGACAAGGGAATTCGTTATGTTGCAAATTCTTTCGCAACTACTAGCAGGGCTATGTAGCCATCTAACAAGCTTGGCACCCAGTAAATCTTAAAGTAATGAACTTTTTAGCTGTTCTTCGTACTATACAAGACGAAGGACAGCCTGACATATGTTAATGTAGAGATATATGGAACGCTGTCCTTACGATCCGCATTGAACATCGGCGCTTGAAAGAACAATATGGTGATTCATGACGGTCTTTAAAATCTAAAATCGAATTTAATTTTCTGAGCCTAACAGATCATTAACAAGTTCAAATTCTTAAAACTAATTTTATCTATCAATGGTGAAACAGTGCTCAAACAGGGTGTTCTTTGTACCTTCCCACCAGTGATTGGATAAAAGCTTTTTATCTCGTAGTTGTGAGGTTCCATTCGTCTTGAGCGCTTCCTTTACGGAAAATGATCCTCAAAAAACTTTTTTGGACTCCTTCACGAATATGGCAAAAATTTTTAAAAATGCCCAAGTTAATCACCACATTTCAGCAAAATTACTTTTGTCCAAAAGATTTCCTGAAAAACTAGCCACCAAGTAGACATCCGGTTAGGGTCGCGCTGCCCTACCCATGGGTTCAACCTGCGCCCCTGGACATTCCCTGTTGGCAAATTCCATTCCTCTGGAGTCGGAAAATTAGTATCTGACTTATCTTGGAGAATAAAGAAAAAGGATAAGGCTCTCGGCTTTGATCAACCCATGAGGGATGTGCCATGCATTCGACTTCAGCATCGTTTTATGGGGAGTGAATGAATGCATATCTAGCCTTAACAATGACTCGCAGTGCCCCACCAATGTATAGACACAGTGTTGCTATTCTCCCAGACAAGTGTGGCACCAATTTGCCGACCCCAGAGGCATGGAAGGCTTGGTGAGTCACAGTCGTCGGGACCGATCCCATGTGTATGTCGCAAGGCGCTTGCGACCACTACGCCATACTCGCCCCTATTCTGAGGGTAAGACCAGCAATATGATACATAGGTATGTCTCTTGAAATATTATTCAGTCATCTCTAAAGACGCTTAGTGAAGTCGAATGCGTTTTCACTGGTTGTGCAGGAGCTTGATGACGTAGAATGCAAAGTGCCGCAAAAAGGATTGACCGACATCGAACACTTTTCCTCTATCCTTTAATTTGAGCCATCAGTAGAAAAACTGAAAAACATTTCTTTTTGTTATCGTTCAAAATCCGGAGTTTCGTTTCCCGATTTCCTCTTAAGTAATTCGATTTCTTATAATAGTACTCAGGATCGACTTTCTATTAACCTCGGCACTGGATTATGAATTCTGTTTGTGCTGTTGAGGTGTTTGACCTAGTAAGTTGCGTGTTGGTGTACCCTTCCAGGCTCTGAAGAAGGCGATTCTGCCGAAACGTCAGCTACGATTGTGTTGTATGTGTGTTCTTGTATGGAAGTAAACGTATGCTGTTTGACAGCCTCGCGAGTGCTAAGAGAGAAAACGATGAATTCATAATTCGATTTCATTATTACGCAAGCATTTTCTATGTGTAGAATCAATATGTTACCCTATCTCAGTGCCGCGTAATCTATGAAAACCACACGGTATGGTTATAAAAAGCTGTTTTCGATTTTCACTTCTTAATTTTATAGCTTTATGTCTTCTCTGTGGTAACATCGCTGCTAACTTCGCATCTTAGATGCATTATGGCCAAGTTCAGTGAATTAAACGAGCTGGTCGAAGCTTAAAACTATCACCATGTTTGTTTTGCAGAGAGTTCACTCCATTGCGATGGCCATCGACTCCATCTTCACTATGGATTGCCCGAAATACTCAAAAAGCTCACTTTGTATAAACCACGGCGTAAATAGTTGAGATATTTATTTATATGATCTTATAAGCCGATCTTGTTTTACGAATGCGAGGTTGGTGTAGGTCTTCGTCGTCGTTGTCATTGTTGTTGTCGTTTGTGTTGGTGTTGTTGGGGTCGATGGCTGACGTTTCGGCGACCTCGCCTTCCTCAGCGCCTGGAAGTATTTTATACAAGAATGAAGATGAAACTTTGAATAGACGCCATATTAACCAAAAAAGCTACTCACCGTGCTCTTATGAGTGCGACTGCCTGCGTGCTGCTCACGTGGAACGGCGAGTGAGGCACACCCCAGGGTCAAAATATCATTTTGAAAAAGGGCGCCAGGTCATGTGTAATAGTGAGGCATTCGTCTTTCCGGTTCATCTTTGATTTTTTGAAATTTATCCAAAACGCTTCAAGGGTTTTGCGCGTTGATGTTTTCGATTCCTGCGCTAGGATCCGCACAGTCACTTCAAAATCAGCACCGTTGTGGTTTTGTACCCTTGGCGTACCTAGGAGAGCGTTTTGACGTATTTTAACTTTCCCATCTAGGTGTTCTTTTATGCGGACACAAAGTGGTCTACTCGTTTCCCCAATATATTCCTCCCTGCATGCGTTACATGAGATCAAGTATACTGTACCTGAACTCATGCAATTCCCGTCTCTCCCGTTAGGACAGCTTACACAGTTTTCTGAGCTGCGCAAGCGATCATAGAGACGGTTACGTACTAACTGACGGCGTAGGGTATTGGGAGGGATGTCAATAATCGTTACATAATTTTCAAGACCACTTTTTCTTAGGCATCTTTTGATGGCGTAACTTACTTCATTTGTTATGAGGATAGCCCGAAAGAGATCTTACTTAGGTTTAAAATATTATTTTGGGAAACAACGCTACCTTTTGGTCTAACTCTAGCGGCTTCTGCTTCGTTCCCACTGGAAATGGTTATTTTTCGTGCCAAGTTTAGTGATTCCTTCCTTTTCTCTTTTCCTGTTCACAAATTTTTAGCCGTACAGTACATGTTTTTGATAAGTGCTTTTTTCATATGTGAAGGATGAGAGGAAAAGTAGTGAACTATATTTTACTGCTTAGCTTACGATACCATTTTGTTATATAACCACTTTCTGAGAGCTTTATTTGGATGTTTAGGAATGGAAGCCTGTTCTCGATTGGTTTTTCTCGTGTAAATTTTTTATACTCTAAGTGTAGGTTTAATAATTGAAAGCACTCATCTATCTGTTCTTGTGTGGAACAGACGATGAAGCCGTCGTCCATGTACCGATAGCAGAGTAAGGGTCGGTGATCGAAAACTGGAGCATCCACCTTAGACATGAAAGCGATGGCAAGGCTTGGTGCTTAACGCTGTCCTATAGTCAAACCTCTAATTTGTGCACAATATTTTTCAGACCGCCTGAAGATTGGACAACTGAGACATATTTTAAAATAGTCATTAGTTGCACAGTCGACAAGCTGTGTATTTTTACTTTCTTTTTGTGCTCTACGAGCAGCTCGAGAATGAATTGCATTGCAGAGTCATTCGATGCACTGGTATAAAGTGAAGTAACACCGAATGGCTCCATTACATGCGTGCTCTTTGGTTGCGCGCACAGTAGGTGGTCTAGAAATATTTTGCTGTTTGGTAAATGGGTTGGAATGAACTTCAGCCACTGAGTCAGGATAAGGTGTAGGAACCACGCTTTTCTACCCACCTATACAACTGATGATTGGTCTTGCTTTAAATGAAGAAGGATCGATGGTCGCAAGATCATCAATGGAAGTAAGCTTATTTGTCTTAATGAGGGAGTATAGGTCAGAACATATATTGGATGATCGTTCTTAAGCCGAGAGTTAAGTTAGCCGAGTTAGTTAAGGCCGCGGCCTTTGCCGTGTTGACCCATTCCTGATTTAATTTTCGGTATTGATTTCTATATTCCTTTTCGGAGGATTTTCGATAGAAAGAACATCGTTGAGATGCTCCTCTGTTATTCTGATACCCAAATGACTAGGAATAACTGCAAATTCTCCAGATTTATCACTAACAGAAAGACTCATAGATTTGGATTTTAAAAGAGCTCTAACCTGTTGCACACCACATTTTTGTTGGTGCGCGCCTATGTCGGAAACACTTTTCGTGTTCGAGAAAAGCAGATCTTTATTGTTCACCGGATCGACGAAGAACAGAGCGAGAGCACGCCAAATTCTAGAGGCGAGCGTTATTTTGGATAATAGAATTGATTAGTACGATAGCTATGAAGTTCGAACTGACCACTAACGTCTTCGCTTGCTGTTGTGAAGGGCCTATTTAAAATATTACTCCTAAATGAAATTCTACCATTAATTCACTGTTTTTCCTGATGTGCAAAATCAGGTTTTTATTGCGAAATTTGCTAATAGACGCTAGTTGAAGTTTCGGCGTTTTCGCCTTTCACGCACAGCTGATTTCTCCTGACGTGAAGCCGGTCGTCCTAGTAGATGGTTGCTTCGTGTGGAGTTAACTCTATGGTTCTTTTAATCGACCTGCCATCTATTGTTCTCATTAAATAACAGAGCCACTTAGATTTCGCTACCGACGCGTGTTTTCCTCGGTATAGAAGATCAGGTAGTTTTCGTATGACAGAGCATCGCGTTCCAGCTAAGTATTGTATGCTCCGGTTATGTTTCAGAGGACATCGTGCAAGTGCTCTGTAAGTAGTGCGCAGTATTCTTGACGTGGTTGAGTTATCATTTGGGTCCGCTATTTGGTCGGTGGCTTCTTTGAAAGAAGTCATTGCATCCCATGCTGCTTTGTTATGCTGTCATCCGTTTCATTAAATTCCCATGATACATGCACCAGGTGATCTTTGTAATCAGAAAACCGTGCAGTTCGATTTGTTAACTTTCATTCGTACTGTTTTCGTATTGTATTTCGTACGTATTTCGTATTCGTATTGTTCTTCATAACTGCCTCTTCGCCCTATTCTTGCGTAGTGCAATCCGTTTTATGATTTTCCAGTACTCCTTGAAAAATAGTGACATCGCCAGAAAAACCAAACTTCGAAAGGAATTTTCTTCTCAGTGCGTATGCCTTTCTCATCCCGATGGAATGACTTCATTATTCAGACAGCAGTAAATAACCTTGGTGAAATGGTGACGTAGTGTCCAATACATTTCCTATGAGCTTGTTAAGAAGTCGATTTATGGGCAGTGATTTGTGATGCAGTTTTATAGTTCTTGTGTAACAAGCAGGGGTTAAGGTCCTCAACTAGTCTCGCTTTTTCTTCCGCTGCTACCAGGATCCAGACAACATTTGGTGTGGAGTTGTGTGTCGTGTACTCTCGTTAGAAGCCCACTCCGATTGCTCTATTCTGAAGACGAACGCTGACTGTTTGTTATGAACGTTGTCGAATGCTAATCGACTCATTCTCCCTCGAACCTCTGGAATGCGTTGATAGGACGCTACATCGTGCATTGCAGGGTTGAGGTGATCACAAAGAAGTCTAGTACCAATTTCCCCACAAGTGTTTTGTGATAAGCCCGAGTGACATCGAATCAGCGCCTTACTCGTAATAAACGGCATCGCTACCACTGCACTGCCTACCTCTGTAATTTTAGCGGTTGCTTAACACATTTATTAAGATTTCTCTTAGTGAGCCTTTCTTTGTCTTTACAAGCCCCTTATATCTTTTGCATAATTTTAACACGAATTCGCAATTGTTAAACTGAAGCACTTGAAGAGAGATAAGAAGGTTGAAGTGTTCGGCCATAATTTAAAGCAATTTGTTTGCTCAGGCGTGGGATTGAAGTAATGACAGTGTGCATCGGTTAGAAAGTTTCAGCACTATGAAGCATGTGCCCCAAGCATTCATTTAAGAAAAAAATCGAGCGGCTGTAATGCAATGCTTTCTTTTGGTTAGTTCCGACAACGCACGTGTGTTCTAATGCATAGAAGTGCACATCATATTGTCCGCAATCGACAAAGGATCCTTTACACAAGTATACCTTTGTCCTGGTTCTGTGTTTTTCCCTTCGCAATCGATAAACCAACTTTCTGAATCGATTTTCTGGATGTATATGGGAGCATAGTCATCGACACTTTTTCTCTACCTTTCACTTTTGCTGTAATTAATTTTGAGCAGCCATTTGACACAATGAGATTTCATGATTTAGCCCGACCGCAAACCTCACTGCAAGCGATTAGAAATTCTTCACGCCTCTACCAAATGTTCGTCAGTCCATCTTCACTTGCGAATCAGTTGTAGAGCCATATGTACAGCTTCCGATCATCCAGACTAAGCCGAAAAAACATCTGTCAGCTCGTAAAATGCGAAAGAAGCTCTATTCATTCCAATTGTTCATTGTTGTACCTGTTGAAATAATCGATTTTCGTGAATACAGTTGTTCTTTGTGTCTGAAATTGGTTTCTGATTTCTAATCTCTACGTAAGTGCTTGTGTGGCGCAGTGGTCGGAGGCGCTATGCAACACACACATGTGGAATCGATCTCCGTATCCATGGCCCCCCAAGGCTCCCATACCTCCAGGGTCGGCAAATTTGTACCTTCTCTGAGAGGACTTCTCTGAGAGGATAGCAGCACTGGCTCGATACATCGGTCACGGCGAGTCATTCATTACAAAGACCACATATGTATTCAGTCACCTCCAAACGATGCTTAATGAAGTCGAATGCATGGCGCATATCTCAGGGATTTATCAACGCCGAGATTTCTATCCTTTATTTATCCTTTTACTTTCTAACGAGTTTCTTTATTCTTTGAAGTTCTTTGACTGAAGCTCTGCAAAATAATTAGTTCTTTAAGTCGTTGTTTGTGTACAAGTAATAGAAGTGTTTTTTTTTGTCCCTTAAGCAATAGTGCTATCACACCACAACCTTTGTAATTCTGGAGTTGGGAAAAGAAATGAAACAGTGGTTTTTTCTGAGTGCGTTCAATTTAGAAGCTTGTAAAACTTTAATCCCGTCGGTGTGTGAGAAGCTTCGCCGTTCTCCAATTATCGAGCCTCGATTTTCGTAGGATGCTTATTTAGACTTCATGTAATGGAAGTTCTATGAAGGTCCCTCTTTCTTTCAAGTATTCTCGGTGTAGGAAATCTTTGTCAGATAAAGATGTATTAATATTGGCAAAACTGAGATAGAACCAAAGTGCGAACGGACTTTGGATTTGGATTTTGCAGTTGCATCCTCATTGACTAAAAGGAGTCTTTCTCACAATGTTACGACAGAGGCGGGAAAATGGTAATGAAAACAAAAACATCTTTGGTATTTAGAGCATTTGGACTGGACAAATTTTGTTCTTAATATTTCCTTGCACTTCTCCTTGTGGTTTATTTTTGGAGTTGTGGAATTTAATTTCAAAAGCGCTCCAGGTGTTTTACATGTTAATCTTTTGCATAACGGAGAAGAATTTGAAGCAAAATTCACTGTCTTCAAGCGGAAATCCAAAACATGATCGCGTTCAACTAAGCGCTTTGAATAAATTCTAAAAATCCAAAGCTGAATCGTAAGGTGGAGCCCTTTGTTATCACACGTGAGCTCTTGTCATACCTCAGGCTAATTTTTCATCGCCCAGTAAGACCTAGTGTGGCTGGTCTCATCCAAATAACTGGAAAGCTTAAGAGGTACAAAACGGTGATTAGAAGCGGTTTATGATGCGAATGAAAATTGGCTCCTTAAGTTTTAACTGGCGACGTTATGAAGGTATTTGACTGTGTAGACTGCATATCAGATTGACTTTTTCAGGGTCTAAAAAGGGTAAACTGCAGTAACTTCCGCTATTGTGCATGAATAAGTACTGCTGTAAAAACGTTGTGTTTTCTCATTGAATTACTGATCGAAGCTGACGTTAAAAGAAAGTCTGCCTTGGGATCTACCTGTGGGAAAAAAGATTTCTTACTTTGTCTAAATTCTCCTATTCTAGATAGATCTGTAGCTGTCTTTGCTGGCATTAATACAGATCAGTCCTAGCAAAACCATAATTAAGTCTCTCTGACTCTTAACTTCCGACGAAAAATTAGTAGTTGGATAAACACTTTGATTAGGACCTCACACAGTAGGCGGTTCGTTTTGAGAAATCGAACTCAAACTATAATCTCGTCAGTGAAAGTACGTGCACTAAACGAGACACTGCACCTGTCACGCTTAAAAAAAATAGCATAACGCCTTTTCCAAAGTCGTCTAATTCTACTTTGCATTGGGATCCACTTACATTGGCATCTCAGGTCTTCAAAGATGTTGAAACTCGTGCTTATGCCCCAGCAAGATCACCCAGTCCGACAGGGAGTTCAGCATTCTCATCCGACGACCGCGTAAAAGTAAATCTATGCCACTGTGGAGTCCAAAGAGAGAGCTGCGCATGTCTATTTTATCATTAATAACAGTAAATAATGGCAACAAACAGAAAGTGTGATGCTTTTTGTCTGCCGTAATCGAGCTGATCCTATTGAGCAATTCTGATATGCGAAAGGCATGAATAAAAATCTTAAGAGGCCTTGCTTGAATTGATAGATAGCTAACAAGTTAAAGGGTGATACAGCTTATGAGAAGGTTTTAAAAGATGAATTCCTGAGCATTTCTCTGAGAGCGGACCATTTTGTTACACTCATCCCATTGAAACCCATTAAAGATGTTACCTAAAACTATCTTTTCATTTGCAGCTGCTCTATATTGTTACCCATTCCCCTTTACATTCACAATAAATGGCCCCGTTCTCCTCATAACGACGTTCTATGCGCGCACGAAGCTCCAAGTTTCGCTTATTTCGTCTCCAGGAAGCCTATTGCCAAGTCGGTTACACTATATCCTTACTAACGGTCATAATATTACTTCTTTAACCAAGGACTTTTTATATGGAAATGTTGGTGGAGGATATTGTTATTTTTAATAAAGCAAGTGGATAAATAATTTAAAAACCATAGCAAAAGCAAGTTTCGGTCAACTCTTTTCGGTAACACTGGGTTCTTCTAAGCTCACTCCGCTAACACTGACGTCAATAAGGCGATGTATCCGTGAGCAAACACTATCATGAATTTTTGCCAATCATTTCAGCTTCGTTAACCATCGTTAGCCGTTTAGTTTTCCTTCGATCACTCGTAATTACAGTCAGATTTCTATAATACTGTTTAACTGTGACGTTGTCGTGTATTGAAGAAATGGTTAACAGCTGATCTTTCTTTCACGTGACCCAATATCACATTATGCGGATAGCAGCATTTCTTGCATTCGATTCAAAACGTCGCATCCATCGTTCAAACGTTCGAACTTTTTCGCGTCTGTTCGGGTGCTGTTTGAGAATTTTTGACCTCTTTATGAATGTCGTGTGGTGTTGGTAGAGCCAATTTTCCCTGGATAGCTGAAAAAACCGTAATAAAGCGTAACCACTAGATGGAGCAGTGGTCAGCTCCCAGGCAAGTTTGGTAGCAATTGTTCTACAACTACCCTGCAGAGATGGGAGGGTTGGTAGACACAATTCAGAGTTGAGCAACTGCCTTTGTATCATTTGCGTAATAAGTGGCATCACTGCCACTACGCTCTGAGATTATTCTAGTGTTCGTTAGTTATTAAAACGAATTTTAACACATTCCTAACCACACTTGGGCGACTGCCAAATGAGTGAAACTCTTCCGTGATTTAGACACAAACATTCCTTTTTTCAACAACAGGCGATGAATTTTTAATGGCAATATTTGTGGCGTTGAGAACATCACAAAGTTATCGCAGAGCCTTTGCTCGGTCCAATTTCGAGGCAAAATTTTGCTATATATGAAACGATCTTCTCTGCTTTGATAATTTTATGTCGTTTCCGGACGCCGTAACTTTTTTTGTCATTGCAATTTTGTTTGATTTAAATATCATTTTCGCATTACGGTGATCTGACAGATGTTCTTCAATCTTTGCACTTTGTCGATTGATATCTTCTTGTGTTAGAGGCCAATCTGCTACCGAGGAGCTACGTTACATTTAAGCACTTCTTCTACTGTTCGTTTCGAACAGCCTTCGCTGATTCAATGATGCTAATTTATTGCTTGCTGCTTTTCTACGTTACTTGCTAGATTTTCCATTATAAACACTTCATTCCTTATTCTCACACGATTACAAAAAAAAACCTTTCTGAGAATCTTCAATCATAGAAGCCCTCGAAAATCGGTGATCACTTTAAAACGCAGCTAACTGTAGAAATGGCTCTCAGAATGTGGCGTATTTCATTTGACCCTGCTGGGAAATCTCGACTGTTCAACCTGAATTTCTTTTCAAAAAAGAACCGTTACGAAGCATTTATGCCACCTCCTTTGTAATCATTTTTGATTGGAGTTCTATTTTCTGCAAAGCATGAAGTCCATCATAAATCTGCCCAAGCTCTCTCTCTAGTTTTCCAAACAACGATTTAGATAAATGTGTCGACGAAAATCCATCTCCATTGTCATCCACATGGCAATTGGAATGCGATCCTGCTCAGGGTTCATGATGAATAGCAAGTGAGTGAAGTGGCCGTTTCAGATCACAATAAGTTTACGTTCTCAGGTTTAGAATAAGAAGTACGTCACGTGGTGCTTAGGGTTGCCCTGCAATGCGTGGCCAGTGGTTCGGTCTTGGTTCCAAATAAACCAAGTACTCCATCACACTGAGTTCGGAAAACTATTATCCTACTGAGATATGAGCAGAACTCGGGATCTAATGCGCGCTTCGAACGCTTTATGACCCTTTTCGAGGATTCACGTGTTACCCATTGCACTATCGAGGCTCTTGCTTTGCTTTTCTCCCGGCCAGTTTTTTACTCTAAACTTGCCATCAGCAATCATCCGTCAACGGTAGTGATCTTTAGTGCACAAATCGGCATTGAACCTTGTTAAGCTGAAGCTGCAGTCAAAATCGCAGTTTTAAACTTTATCGATAATCACAGCCTCATGTGATCCCGAGATCATACTTCGGCATCATTGTTGTTGTATTTTACATAATACCCCGCCATAGAAGAACATTAAGCAGTAATTAAAAGATTAATTAAAAGGTTAAGGCATATCATACTAGTTAATGAGGATGACAACATTGGCTTGGCATATTGTTATGCTACCAAGAATGAATGTATGGACAAAGTATGCATTCATTCATCTCTACGATGCTTCACGGAGTCAAATGCATCACACATACCTTAGAGATTATTCACTGTCCAGTAGTTTCTCCTTTATCATAAGGTGTTTTTTATCCTAAGGAAGAATATCAGGTGTTTTCGCAGGTTTTTTTCAACCCAATGCATTTTCCACTTTTTCAAAACTAGCACGCATATTCCGTGAATGAAACATCCTACAAATAGTTTTCGAAACATTACCCACGCGACTTTCTTCCTTGTTACTGGGAATTCGTCCTTCAAGGCTCATTCGTGGTGCCAAGTAAAGAATTTTGTTTATTTATGATCTTATAAACTGATCTTCTTTAGCTGCTGCAAAGTTGGTATAGGTCTTCGTTGTCGTTGTTGTTGTTGTTGGTCGATGGCTGACGTTTCGGCTATTTCGCCTTCCTCAGAGCCTTGGTGTTACGAGTACCAACCTCGCAGCAGCTAAAGAAGATCAGTTTATAGAATCATAAATAAATAAATATATATTATCTACATATGCCGAGGTTTATAGAAAGTCGGTCTTTTGAGTTATAAAGAATTTTGGTCATTCCTTATCTGTTTCAACGAATCTCTTCAAAAAAATTGCCTTGTAGCATTGCTTACTACTTCTGAAATGAATAGCAGGTAGTGGACGGAACTTTGGTGTAATCGAGTCCAAATCAGTGCAATGTCCCGTTGAGCGAAATTTTTTCCTAAATCTGGTTATCGATGGCTTGTAGGCGTTAGCAGCAGCAGTTTATTGCGTCCTTTTAAACCATTCTTTCCTTTCATTCCTTTTGCGCACGTGTTCTGTTCTTCATAGTTGCCGTTCTTAAAATTAAAAATCGGCGATCTCCAAGGCTTTTTTAGATTTCACTGTTGCGCTTCGTAACGTTTAAAACATTTTGGAACTGTTTATATTGACTTTAGGGGCGGACAGTACAGCGGTAGTGATTTCCGTCATCACGAGCACAGTGCTAGGTCGATTCCTCTCCGGGCAAACCAAGCCTCTCATTCCTCGCGGCTTGGGAAATTGGTATCGGGGTTCTCTGAGAAAAAAATCACTCTCTGCAATCCAACTGGGAACGCTCTAGCCAAGCTATCTCAGGACTCCAGAGAGAACTGCACGAGCAGCATTCTACGACATTCAAGATGAAATGAAAATCCTCTAGCAACGACCGAATCCACACGTAAAAGTCGGAAGATCCTCGTGGATAGTGAATGAGAGAAAACAAATCGAATGTGAGGATTGCCGTGAGCTGCACAGTAGGTGTCAGGAAGGGTCACATAAAATAAAAAAAATACATTGACTTTAAGACAATAAGACATTGACTTTAAGACAATATCCTGTCTTACGCTCGTTCTGCCATCGCATTGTTTCATTTTTCTTAAGACAAAATGAATGGATGTGATTTAACGTTCGTTCAAGGCGTCGGCGTCATTCAATCTCCTTGAAATGCTCTGCAACGCATGTTTTATTTGTAAAATCGCCGAAGCAGTGAATCTCGATGTACCCTTTATAACGTCATAGTCCGGATGGAGGATGTTAGCAGGCAAGGAGAGAGGAAGAACGGACAAATCGAGGCCCTATCTCTTCTTTGTCGTGTCTCTCATCGATGTAGACGATGGGAATCTAGATAGAGAATGAAATCGACGTCACACTCTACTGCATTATATATATAGAAGCATTTTTAATCTTTTTTGAGAAAAAAACATCTCTTACAAAATGACATTTTTTCCACCAAATTACAACATACGGCGCTTTAGTAAATTCAATAATATCTAAGCACTTGCAAAAAACGATGGAAGCACATTTACTATCTTTCGTTTTTACTTACTTTTTACTCCAGTTTTTACTCCAGTTTTTTTTAAATACAATTGTTCGAAGGGCGCGTGTGGCGCAGTGGTCGGAGGTTCCCTGCGACACACATATGAAATCGATCCATGCGTCCACGGCCCACCAAACCTTCCAACCATCCGGGTCGGCAAATTGGTACCACGCATGTCTAGAAGGTTGCAGCACTGGCTCGAGATATCGGTAGGCCACCGCGAATGTAAGGGCCAGATATGCATTCAATTACTTCCAAACGATGCTTAATGAAGTTTAATGCATGGGGTATTCTTCAGAGTTTGATCAACGCCGAGAGCTTTATTCTTTTATTCTTTTACAACTGTTCGATATTGGTGAGCAGTTCAATTTTTATATGTTCTTATATATAGAGATCTATAGCAGAGCACAAAGCCATGCCATTCACGAGTGTATGGTAGATGGTTTGATCCAATCAGACTTGCCACATCTTGCAGCATCAGCAATTGTTTCTTTGCATAACGTCCGTTATGGCTGAGGCAATGAATAATCCTTCGAACACTGACTCGCATGTATAGGCTTTATGTCACGTCCATATATTATTAACTCATTCATAATGCTCTATCTGTGTGTAACTTAAGAGCCGCCTTGGAACTCGTAGCCCTAAACAAAATCTTCCAAAAAGATGTATTTTGTTGTTTAAAATATTAATGTGCGGAGAACAACCTTCTTTGGATGACGCGCAGTAGAATATAGATAGTAGAAAAAAAATATTTAAAGTAAAAGATATGGCAAAAGATTTTACTCTGCTAGAGAAACAATTGAAAAAAAGATCGTTTGTAGACAACGCACATCGTCGCGATTGTGCTGAGTTTTGGTCGAAAGCCGCATATGTTTCGCACTGAAATACTTGGACAGTCCATGCTCACATTCATTTTCAGTCGGTAATACTTCTTACATTCGATTCATTCGATACTCGTGCTTAGACAGGCGTTCTCAAATCCTCATCACAGGCTGTCCTACGCGTTCGTGGATTGATGAGGTATTTTCAGCGTTTGGTTAGGATTCTTCTAGGAAGGAAGCGATTCGTTTGATTGGTCGACTGGCTCCTGGAGGACGGTGTAATATTTCGAATCTTGTTATTCTCATGTATTGTACTCTTTCTTATCAAGATTTGTTTTGCACGACAAACGCCATATTCATATACATTACAGCTCTTTTTAAATTTGTGTACTACCAACAGGATAGATTTTCTGAAATTTCTTGAATGAAGCTGATTAGAGGCAACTAAAAAGTATGAACCAGAATAAATCTGTATCTCAAACTAACTTTCGGCCTCGAGTGGGTTTGAAAGACGCTACGTAAGCCCAGCAAATCTTTTCAGTTTGTAATTAATTTCTCGTTATTGTATTTTGTCAAAAATGAGTTGAATACCAACTAAATTGCCTGTGTTCTTAGTGTACTGCTTAGAAATTTCGCAGATGCTTCAGTTTTTTTTTCGAAGCAAGGTTTAATAAGTTTACCCACTTCGTTCGCCATAATTAAGATTTCCTCCCAACGGTTTACGAGCTCATCGTGACTGGGAGGAGTTCCTGGATGCCGGCCTGCGATGTATAGCGGGGGGATTCGTCCTCCAGGCAGGGTCTCCTAAGCTGAGGAGTCTGGCTGTTCCATTAGGAAGTCTAGCTACAAGTAAATCAATATCAGGATCCACCACCGTTTTGATATCAATCTAGTCACGTGGCGGCAAATCTCCCTCTGATCCACAAAAGCTGTGACTGCTTGTGGCGTCGGTAATCTGGAACAGACTTTGACCAGGCTGACCTCGGGATTCCAGGGAACCACAATGGATAAACCAGTAAGTCTCCGAAGAACTGGAGCTTATGCTGGGGTCCGTGCAATCAGTGAGGAAGAAACATCCAAGTATCCAAGTATCCAAGTAAAAGGATAAAAGGATAAAGCTCTCGGCGTTGATCAATCGCTGAGGGGTGCGCCATGCATTTGACTTCATTAAGTATCGTTGTAGGGTATTGAATGCATATCTGGCCTTTACAATGACTCGCGGTGGCCTGCCGATGTATCGAGCCAGTGCTGCTATTCTCCCAGACAAGTCTGGTACCAATTTGGCGACCTAGGAGGGATGGGAGGCTTGGTGAGCCATGGGCGCATTTCACGTGCTCGCCGCAGTGGCGCCTCCAACCACTGCGCTCCTCCAGTATCCAAGTAACCAATGAAAATTTACATATTTATTATATGCACGACGGCATTCATAAGATTACTTCATCTTTATTGTAGGAAGTCGAAAATGCTACGTGTATTCAGAATTTCACTAATAAGTGCACAAGTTCTATTTCGCGATTTCGCGATAACTATTTATTTTTTGATTTTTCGTCCTTGTTCACGATAACCATTGTTCATTGCGTAACTAATTGTCTCAATTGGTTTACGTCTACTTTTTTCCTTCCAAGGTTTTTCCCACACTACTAGCGTTGGCACGCCTGCAGAGTGCAGCGCACTCAAACATGGAGCACGATCGTCACCCCACAATGAAATTGATTCCGTCGGAACCATCTAATTATTCTAACCTGACTTCATCGAAGCTATCTAATGGCTACCAGAATCACTTAAGTATTCTTACTTGACTTCGTCACAACCACGTAGTCATTCTAACCTGACTCTTTGGAAACCACTTCTATTCTGAGCTTACTTCATCAGAACTCAGAAGTCCAACAGTGCAATGTTTTCGAGTGCTTTAAAGAAATTTGACGTTTTCCTCGTAGATTTGTTGTGTTTCTAGCTGTTTTCAGCCTTGAACTCTAAATGTCCTAGATACTCGACTGCGAGCTCGATTTTGCAAAAATATCAACATTCTATGAAGTTTCAATCATATGTTGTAATTCTGTTGTCGTTTCATTTAGAATGGCTATTTGAGACTGAAGAACTTCTAAAATACCTTGCTAACACTTCTGTTTTTAAAAGCATTTCAGAAAAAAACCCCAATTAAATTCGATGAAAATCTGCAATTGCTCCTTAAATATTTTTTCTTTTGTTCTAAATAAGACGTGTGTGGGGCAGTGGTCGAAGGCACCGTGCGACACACCCATGGATCGATCCCCGAACCAACAGTTCATCAAATACTTCATCTCTCCGGGGTCGGCAATTTGGTATCAGGCTTTTGTAGGAAAATAGTAACACTGGCTCGATAAAAGGCCAGATATGCATTCAATCACTTCAACGATGGCCAATAAAGTCGAATGCATGGCGCATCCCTCAGGGATTGATCAACGCTGGGAGCTTTATCCCCTTTTTATCCAAATAAGGAGTCGATGTTACAGTCAACATGGAACTTTGCTTCTTTTATACTGGAATAAAGTATGAGAAGTTCATCAAAGAAAAGAAATTGTGTAATTAGGAGTTTTTGGTTACTGTGCAGTAGTGGAGATCTATGGTTTGAAACGACGAGCTGCATAGGGAGATCTCTTGGGAGAAAAAAGGATAAAGAATAAAAGTCATGCGTTCGGCGTGAATCAATTTCTAAGTACGGCACCATGCATTCCACTTCATAAAGCATAATTAGACATGATTGAATGCTTATCTGGCCTTGAAGTTGAATCTCCACGGATCTCCTCACATGAGGGATTTCGAGCAGGATAGTGGCGAGGCAACGTGGCGTGTTTCTAAGTGGCTGGTAGGTGGTTAATCGCGTACCAAAACAGACATTTGGTTTCCTGACGCGCAGGAGGATCTAGAGGATGGACTCCCTGTTTCTCCTGCGCCGATTTGGCACATACTTTCTGTATATGCTAGACGTGTTCATGCATACGTGTGTGAATGCGTTCTCGCTTTATGCGGATTGTATTCTATGAGTCAATTTGGCCAAAGCCTAAAATCAAGTGATAGGAAAGTATATGGGAGGCGGTTAGGAGTCGTCTCCAACAAACAAGCTCCACGTCCACTCTGGAAGAGCCTGGCAAGCTACCCGAAAGTATATCCAGTCCCCACGTTCAGAACTTAGCAAGCTATTCGTGAATATCAAGATGCAAAACACAGTAAAAAAACGGGCCTCATTTTCCTGACCACGAAAGAGCCTCCATTTTCGCAGCGTTTCGTAGGACGAGTACGGAGAGGCTACTAAAATCTCAGGTCCAATAGAAACTGCCTGGATCTAGAAGAACTATGGTGACGATCTGAATGCAAGTACATTCTTCGATAGAACGGTTTATCTCGAAAGCAAGAAGAATAAGAAACGACGTCATCGGCTTGGCTAAGACGAAAAGGCACCACCCGTTCAATGTCACCGGAGAAGAACTGTTTCTCGGAACATGCAACAGTAGAGGCGTAGGCGATGTCAGCGTTTTCGTCAACACGAGTTTGTCCATAACATCGAATCATTCGAACAGCTTACAACCCGAATCGGACGATTACGATTAAAAAGATGTGGATCAACACCGGCTTTGACAATCTTCGTCGTTTACGCGCCAACATCTACCTATGACGAAGAAGAAGTCGAACCGTTCTACATGGACTTGGAGAAGTTCAACAAAGAAGATCATACATTATTCGAGGTCACCTGTTTCACCTGTACCACCTGCAGTCCCGTTGATCGTCGGGTGACTCGAGCGGACGCCTGTAAATCCTTTATTTTTCCCTGCCGTTTCCAAGAATAGCCTAGTGGGTTCTGCTCGCTTTAGGGACTCGTCGAGCATCATATATTTCTTTTAGGCTCTTTGTGAAGAACTCTGATCATCGGGTCGGTGGTCTTCCTGCAATACGTTTGACATCCCGAATAATCCAGTCGCTAACGACTCTTATCTATCGGTTATCATTCATACGCATTACGTCTCCGGCCCAACTTATCTTCGACTGTTTGGCGTATAGAACGCCATCTTTGATTTTTGATCGTTGACGTAGGTCGGAGCTTCCGATCCCATCCCTTAGTAGTGTGAAACGGGATACTCCTAGCATCGCCCTTTCGACTGCGCGTTCGATAACGCTGAGTGAATTTTCATCCTGTTTACGCAGCGACCAGGCTTCTGACGCATACGTTAGGGTAATGTGGTCCATCGTACTAAATCCTTTTCGAAACCCTGCTTGCTGGCATAGTTGTACTTCGTCCAGTGCTTTGTCAATCCTGTTTAGGATGACTCGAGTGAAAAGTTTCCAGACGACAGACAGCAAGCAGATTGGGCGATAGTTGCCTATATCGTGTGGGTCGCCCTTCTTGACCAACAACACGTTCTTGTTGGTCTTCCACTGAGTAAGGACCTTTCATTCAGTCAAGTAACGTGTAAAGAGCCGAGCCAGTGTGCTTACGGGGACTAGCGGAAAGTTCTTCAGATGTTCTGGTTTTATCCTGTCCGGGCCTAGTGCTGTTCGATCTTTCATCGACAAAATAACACGTTGGGTTTCGGAATGGAAGAACCGGTGGTACAACATATCCAGCGACTTCTATTTAATATGGCGGGGGGTGGATCTGGCTATCGAAGAGATCTGAGTAGTAATCGTAGATGATTTTCTCCATTGCCTTTCTGGACGCTGTTATTGTTTCGTCTGGGCGTCGGAGTGCAGTCATCTTGTTCTTGTAATTCGCGAAGCGTCGGCGGGCTTTGCGAATGCTTTTCTCTGCCTCTGCAGCATCGACCATTACTGTTGCTCTTCTCTCTTTAAGACCTTTTATCGCCTGTTTGCATTGTTTCGAGAGCTCGGACGTTAGCTCGCGGTTGGCTGCAGCTCGTGCGATTCCACGCTGACGTATTAGCTCGAGAGTTTCTGAAGATATACGTCTCTTGATGATTTTCGAACTCTCAGCTTTCATGGCGCTAACGTGAAGATGTTCAATGAGCCGTCGATGTTGTCTGCAACGGCGTCATCCCAACAGCCAACTCATGAATTGAATAAGTCGCAGTTTGTGGTGCTTCTGGGACTTTGGTTTTTGAATTTAGCGGCTTTTTCTTCTTTCAGTGAGAAATAAAATCTTGCACGAAGGAGACGGTGGTTTAATCCCGTGTAGAATTTTGGGACAGCAGCGACATCGGTTAGGCAAAACTTTCTATTTACTATGACGTGGTCTATTTCGTTATGGTATTTTCCATTGGGAGATTCCCACGTCCAGCGTTGACGGTGAGGCTCTTGGAATTGCGAGTTACCATGGATGGTTTTGGTCGCCGTGATAAACTCAGAGAGCCGCTCACTCTGTTCGTTTCATTCTAATCCGTGGATGCCAATGTGACGTTCCTCAGACAGACGTTCTTCTTGTTTCGATTTTGGCATTGAAATCTCCAATGATGACCTTGAAGAATGTACTTTCTTCTCTGTGGAACTTCTCCAAATCCATGTAAAACGCTTCGACTTCTTCGTCATAGTTTGATGTCGGCGCGTAAACGACGAAGGTTGTCAAGCCGGTATTGATCCACATCTCTTTGATCGCAAAAGTCCCATTCGGATTATTAGTTGTTCGAATGGATCGACGTTCATGGTCAAACTCGCGTTGACCAAAACGCCGAAGCTGCCTCCTCTACTGTCACACGTTCAGTTGAACAGACTTTTCCGGTGTCACAGATGACTTTGGGTGGGCAGTGTCATCTCGTCTCGGCTAGTCCGATAACATTCTACCTAATCCTTATTGCTTGCATGAGCAAGTCTTTTATCGTGGACTTGGATGCTAATGTACGTGCATTGTGGTTACAGATCGTCACAATAATTCCTGATCGCGGCAGTTTCCATTGGCCCTGAGATTCTAGCAGCCACTCCGTGCTCGTCCTACCCAACGCTGCGAAATTGGGTTTTCTTTCGGGATTAGGGGAGTGAGGCCTGTTTTTTTTTACTGTATTTAGCATTTTTGATACCCACGTATAGTTTGCTGGGCTTCGAACGTGGAATCTGGTTATACTCACGGGTAGCTTGCCAGGCTCTCCCAGAGTGGACATGGAGCTTATTTGTTGGACGCGACTCCTAACCGCCTCCTATTTTTTTCACTGTCGCTTGATTGCAGGCTTTTGGCCAAATTGACTCGTAGAATACAATCCGTATAAAGCGAGAACGCACCCGCACACGCATGCATAAATACTCCTAGCAAATAGTGAAAGTATGTGCCAAATCGGTGCAGCAGAAACAGGGAGTCCATCCCCTGTATCCACCTGCGTCTCAGGGAAGCAAAGGTCATTTGGTCATCATTCGAGGTCATCATTGGAAATTTCAACGCCAAGATTGAGCCTAGAAGAACGTCTGAAAAACGTGACACTGAATGAGCTAATCGTATAACCCACGGCTTAGAATCGAACGGACAATGTCAGTGGCTCTCTGAGTTTATAATAACGACCAAGACAATCTAACTCGCGATTCCAGAAGCCCCACTCTCAACGCTAGACGTGGGAGTCCCAATTGAAGAGTGTCATCACGATATGGACCACATCATAGTAAATAGAAAGGTTTGCTTAGTTAATTTCTGTGTTGTCCCAAAACTGTACTTGGGATCAGACTACCACCTCACTCGTGCAAAATTCCGTTTTTTGCAGAAAAAAAAATTGGTAAATTTAAAAGAACCAAGCTCTATAACCACCATAAACTGCGACTTATTCAATTCACTAGTCGGCTGTTGGGAGGATGCCGTTGTCGATAACATCGACGAAGAATACGATTAGCTCATTCAACATCTTTACGTTAGCCCTATAAAAGCTGAGAATTCGAAAGTCAGTCACAGTTATGGAGTCACCAATAGGTTGACGCAGTCACCAAGAGACGTCTGTCTCTATAAACTCTCGAGCTGACACGCAAGCATGGAATCGCACGTTCTGAATGTAACCGCGAACTAACGTCCGAACATGCAAAACGATGAAGACGGGCGATAAAAGAAAATCTTAAAGAAAAAAGAGCAGCAGTAATGCTCGAAGCTGCAGAGGCTGGAAAAAGCATTCGCAAAGCCCACCGAAGGTTCGCCAATTAGAAGGCTAAGATGATTGCAATCCGACGCCTGGCCGGAACAGTTACAGCGTCCAGAAAGGCAATGGAGAAAATCATTCACGAATATTACTCAGATCTCTTCATCATATGAAATAAAAGAGGATGGATATGTTGTACCACCGGTTCTCCCCTCTGAATTCCAGCATGCCATTTCGTCGGTGAAAAATCGAACAGCACCAGGTCCGAACAGGATAAAACCAGAACATGTGAAGAACCTTTCGCCTGTCCTCGTAAACATACTCCCTTTGCTCTTTACACGTTACTTGTCTGAATGCAAGGTCCCTACTCAGTGGAAGACCAGCAAGACCGTGTTATTGTTCAAGAGGGGTGACCTACACGATGTAGGCAACTATCTGGTTGCTGTCTGTCGTCTGGAAAATTTTCACTCGAGTCATCCTAAACAGGATTGACAAAGCACTGGACGAAGTACAACTATGCCAGCAAGCAGGGTTTCGAAAAGGATTTAGTACGATGGACCACATCCACACGATAACAAGGCTCAGTGAAGTATCGCAAGAGTGCAAAAGACTGCTCTGTCTCTCTTTCATCGGCTTACAGAATTTCATTGATTTAATTAAGATAGAAGCAACCATGAAGACCCTTGATTGTCGAAGAGTTCCTACTCAATACATAACGAATCTTGATGAGCTGTAAAAAAAATTTCACAGCCAAAATGTCACCATTCTACAACTATATTAACATTGACGTCAAAAGAGAAATCAAGCATAGTGATACCATCTCGCTCAAATTATTTATCTCCGCCTTCCAGAACGTCATGCGAACACTAGAATGGGATAATACGCGAGTGAAAGCCGATGTTCGGCAGCTGCACCATCTTGGTTTTGCTGAGGACGTCGTCCTCATAACACCAAAAACTAGCCAAGCGAAACGTATGCTCGCCGACTTTGATAAAGCCTGTGAAAAGATTGGTCTGCGACTAAATGTTACAAAAACGATGTTCATGGAGAACGGATTGGTTTTGTATGCCCCATTCGCGCAGGACGGAACGAATATCTCCGGATGCTCCAGTTATGTCTATCTAGGTCGGAAAATCAATATGATGAACGGCTTAGCGCCTAAGTTCAGCAGTAGGAAACGAACGTCGTAGGTGGTTTTCAAGCGCATCGAAGATGTAGTGAAGAGAACAAAGTACACGCTACTCCGTGCTCACCTTTTTGACTCAACGGTACTTCCTGCCCTGGCTTATGCATCAGAAACCTAGTCGCTGCGTAGCCCTGATGAAAGATCGCTTTGCCTTATTGAACGCCTAGTCGAAAGGATGATGCTGGGTGTATACCGTTTCACACAAGTAAAGAGGAGAATCCGAAGCTCCGATCTGCGTCAGCGTTCTAGAATCAAAGATGCCGTTCTATGCGCCAAACTGTCGGAGACAAGGTGGGCCAGACACGTAATGCGTGTGAATGACAACCGATGGACAAGAGCCGTTAGTGAGTGCATTCCACGTCATGTCAAACGTACTGCATGAAGACCACCGAGCCGATGGTCAGAGTTCTTCACGAAGAACCCAGAATTAAGATATTATGGTCGACAAATCTTTATAGCGAGCGGAACCACCTGGACTACTCTTGCAGGTGACAGGAAAAAATGGAGGATTTACTGGCGCCCGCTTGAGTCACTCGATGATCAACGGAACTACATGTAGATGATACAGGTGACGTTGAATCATAGAGCACTGTTGGTGTTTCCAGTCAGTGTTGCTATCCTTCCAGATATGTGGATACCAATTTGCCGACTACGGAAGGGTGGAAGGTTTGGTTAAACCGCTGCGACATATCGACCCAAGCTCAGCGAGTGTATCTCAATGCGTTTCTGACCAATGCGCTACAGTAAGATGAACTGGAAAAACAAAGCTTGCAGTTGAGGCTGCAAATAAAAGTTATTTATTTCCAGCCAAACAAATGAGTGCATAATGAATTTCCAGGCCCCAATATTTTGAATCTCGTGAAATTATTTCTATAATTATAGGATTTTTTTAATTTTTTTTAAACTCTAGTGAACCCCTTTCTAGCTGAAAGTTTTGCAACACACTAGCTTGCATGGCATTAATTAATCTACTTAATCAAATGCTGAAATCCGTTGTTTAGCAAAAGAATTCAAACATAGATAAGTTCTGTTATGTGTTCAATACTAGCGAGTTACTAGTGAAAACATAGAAAACATCAAGCCAATCCTATTAGGAACATAGAAGTACAGCAAGGATGGAGAAACGATAATCGTCTTTTTTTTAAAATCCCAGTTGAAACAAACTACAAAGAGAGCTCAGCAACATTTCTAAACATTTTCAAGCCTCCCTTTCCAATTCCTTGATTTCAACGAAGCCAGGATAAGTGCATATATTTCTTTACTAATATGAGAAGAGAGTCGTGCCAAAACATTTGTTCAGCTCTGTCATATGCACTTTTCGGTTACTTTTTTCACTGAAAAATTTGCTTAATAACTAGATTTTTGCCGTCCAGTAAAAATTCTAACGTTGACCTAGCATGACTTTCGAATGGAAGCTGCGAACTTGTCCGCAAATTGGCCTTCCTACCTATCATATGGGTGAAGTAATTACTGTCATCGAGTGTAGGATAAAGGATAAAGCTCTCGGCGTTGATCAATCCCTGAGGGATGCGCCATGCATTCGACTTCACTAAGCATCGTTGGAGGTGATTGAATGCATATCTGGCCCTTACAATGACTCGCGGTGGCCTGCCGATTTATCGAGCCAGTGCTGCTATCCTCCCAGACAAGTCTGGTACCAATTTGCTAACTCTGGAGGGATGGAAGGCTTGGTGGGCCATGGGTGTATTCCACGTGCAGGTCGCAGTGGCTCCTCCAACCATTACGCCACACGCGCCCGTGTCCTTGAGTGTAACGATATCCTATTTTGTACTCATGGCAAACTTATACAGCCTTCAACAGAACCTAATTTTTATTTTAATACCGTCCTCTGGCAATCCTAACTTTGGCCATTGTTTTCTTTTACTTGTGTCCTTCTGTTAAGCATTTGAATGAATTTTTCGAAACCTAGCACACTCTCCGTTCATTTCGCCACTGTCGCCTTTGAGGGTGGTTCGTCGCACTTTCCACTTTCCAGCGCATATGATTGGTATGAGCTAAATTCGAAGGTCCCCTTATTTGGCTAGTTACTGTAAAAAAAAACTTTATCTGCTCATCTGCAGACTCACTCTGCCGTTCTTTTCGTAATCTGTTGTTAACTCTTCTTTTCACGTGAATTGCTCATTTACGCTTTTATAGATATTAATAAGTATCACTGTGACAAAACACTTATTCTGCGTCCCGCATACTCCAGAAGAGGTTCATTGAACCTATGATAGTTTATTCCTTTATCGTGAGTGAATGCGAAGGTGCATAAGTACGGCAGACCCCAGTAAGGTCTACCCCACCAGAGAACGAGTTCGATCTTTCATTTGGAATTCCGTTTAGGACTGATACTATGCCACTGGTAAAGTTTTATTCCTATTCATCCACAGTCCTACTTTTTTCCGTCCTTAAGGATCTCTCTTTGAGCTCCTTCGGCATAGTCGTTGCTTGACCAATACCTCTCGAAAAGACTAGTACTTCTTCAGTAAGAATAATTTTTACAAGAATTGCGCTGGTTAATTTCAATGAGCTTTTGCCACCGTGTCGTGTTCGGCACCTTTTTTAACGTAATCACAAGTGGTTGCCGTCGTACTTCATGGTCGATCCCGAGAAAGTGTTTTCATTGAATGTGTCCACTGTTCTTCTACGAATGTTAAGAAAATAGCCAACCTTTCCATGTTATTGAGCTTTTTTCTCGCTCATTAAATATCTAGACAGAGGAAGGATTGCCTTAACATAGGACTGAATGTGTGCTATGCTGCAAAGTGTAGAAGTAGGATATAAACACGAACCTTAAAAATTAAGTGATGATAAAAATGGATAAAGCCCTAGGCGTCAATCCCTTAGTGATACTCTGTGCATTCAACTTTATTAGGCATCGTTAGGAGGTGATCGAGTGCATACCTGGCCTTTAAAATGACTCGCGGTGGCCTACCGATGTGTGGATGCTGCTATCCCCCCAAACAGTTCTGGTACTAATTTGCCAACCATGGAGGGATGGAAGGCTTGGTGGGCTACGGGCTCAGGGATCGATTCCACTCCGATCGACTCAGGTGTGTATTGCAAGGCACCTCCAACCACTGTGCCACACGCGTCCTTAAGTGATAATAAGTCCTCGAAATCCTGCCTGTTAAACTTTTCAGGCACCGCCAAGAGCCGAAATGGCAGAATTTTTATAAGGTATATGCAAAACTCAGTCATATTGGGCAATGTTGTCGAAATTTTTTGACCACGTTTTCCGTGCAGCATGCATCTATCTAGAGTGCAGGTAATGCACTCTGTAAATGTGCCATGCAGTCAGTACCTTTTGGTTTGACTCTCTGGACTAACAAAACTCCCACTCCTATTTCGTCAGTAACCTAGTACCAATTGTGTCTGGGAAAAGGTTTTTGTTTTGGTCGCTCTCTTTGAACGACATTGTGACGACTGGCTCAAGTGAAGGCTTGAAACGCTCTAGCAAGGTTATCTCGGGCAGTAAATCATTCGCGGTTAAAACGATGCCTTGTGAAATATAGAGGGCACGAAAATCTTCGGATTTATACATGGAGTCAGCTGCTACTTGAGAACATTGATTTTTTATGGATGTCTTTGAACAATGGTCGAAGTGATTCTCTCTGGAACCCTGAGCTAACAGTGCTAGGTTGTCTGCCTCCACGGCTTCATGGCAAGTGATCGCCGCACTTTCTTAGTCACAGAAAGCTTCGTCTATCTATGTAAGTTAATTGACCAAACTGGAAAGATAGAGGCTTGGGTAGGCCCGGGTCTTGGTATACTCACTGTCGAAGTCATAAAACGGTGGAGTTTAATGTTTTTATTTACTTTTTCTCTCACTCTATCTTTCTTATCTTTCCCATCTCCACCTTTTACCAAGGTTTTCCTACATTTTCCTATGCAGTGTTTAAAATCTAACCATTCCAGAGTATTCTTTATGTTAAATATCCAATGATTGTTTCCTTCACATTAGTCGAATACACCAGCAATAATATACCCAAATCCCTCAACCATTCAGATTGACAAAACTTTGCCAGACAAGTCTTGGAGGATAATAAGCACTCACTGAATAATCTATGGCTTCCGTAAGTCATCGCATAGGGCAAATATGCATTTAGTCACCTCTTCGATGCTGGGGCCGGATGCATGGCGCATCCCAAAGGAGTGATCAGTGCCAAACGCTTTGTTCTTTATTCGCTACGTTTCTCAGGGAGATAAAGAGTGAGGAGTTTACAGTATCTGGGTAGTTCTTCATGGTTTCTTTTATGCAATTTATTCTGTTCAGATTAATATGATTTTCTCTCTCTCGAATGCGATGACTTAAACCTTTCAGAAATGAGTGTCATCTTTGTATCTATAAATTTTCATTTTGTGATACACCATTAAACTTTTTTCCTACATTCAGACTTTCTCATGTGAATCTTCTTATCGATTTGCCCTCGTGCCTTTCGTCCATTTACTTCAATATTCATAGAAGTGGTGTTGCACGGGACAGTTGTTCAGTTGTTGCAAATTCATTTTTCATAGAGATTAATAGTTTTCGTATCTTTTTTTTACCGTAATGTTCATCCTTTGCAGTGTTTTAATCAACGGTTACCTTTTTTCTTGTTTAGAAGCACACGCTCTATGTGATGAGAGAATGCCCGTCGCGAAACGCGGTCTCGTCGCCCCACAGAACACCTTCCTAGAGAACGTCATCCGACGATGCAACAATACAGGTATGACATTACTACTCTGCCACATTGGACTGGTCGGCTACTTAATCAGTTACCAGTGGATGAAGTTCACTGAACAGAAATGCGCTGAGCGCCAATAATTGTCCGGTTACAAAGACCAAGTATCAACTTGCCTCGGTGTTGATCACGAAGTTATCTTATTGTCACGCTTACCAATTCATCTCGAATGACTGCTAAGGCTCATTAACTCGCCACTGCATCTTTGAAATAATTTGTAGGACGTGGAAATAGGGCTTCTGCCATAAAGGTATTAACTGTTTATACACAAGTTCCTTACGTATGTATAGCTTCTGGATTAGAGTTGTTAAAACTAAAGTCATCTAGTTTTTATGGCGTTACACATTCTCTTTCCGAGTTGAACAGTTATCCATGTTAACCACATCTAGCCAACTAGTGGTCTGATTACCAGTTCCTTGAGTTTATTAGGTTCTACACCAAAAGCAAAGAGTGTTCCTGGATTTTTCCTTCGCTGAGCCACATTATATTTTTAAACAATGAAATTCGCTTTAATTCTGTTTCGGCGCGAGTTTTTTCACTTGGTCATGCAGATGTGGCCGTAAATCGCTCACTGGATGAAAGGATAGCTACGTTTTGTTGCAGACATCTGGAACTCATTGGTATTCTATTAAAACTGAAGGAAAGAAAAACAATTTTTTCTTCCAGACACGTCGTTTATTCTGGCCAACGCACAAGTGGTTGACTATCCGATCGTCTACTGCAATGACGGTTTCTCGAAACTTGTCGGCTATTCGCGAGCGGAAATCATGCAGAAACCGTGCTCGTAAGTTCGAACCCATCAGTCGACACCCGAAACTTAGAAGCTTTTATGTCTTCAAAACTGTATACTGAGTACTTAGGAATACGCATTATGTCGAAATTCACTTATTCAGGGGTGCTTTCATAAAACTTAATTTTACCGTAATTTTCTTACCTGTTTTCATCTTATGGTAGCAATGAATATCTGACCTCGTTACTCTTACGAAATTTCTTCAGAGGAAATCGTTCGGGCATTTGAAAGTTTCTCTATAGATTTTCTTCTTTTGTACTGAGGTGGAAGTAGTGCCACGCCGTTGCTAGTATCAGGTTTTTCAGAAACAAATGAGCGTTTTTAACTGTATTATTTGATACGTCGTAACTTGGTTCAAACAAAACTTTATTAACCTAGATAAAAACACTTAAATATACATTTTAGCCAGCGAGAGGCACGTCTACTTATCAGACACAAACATATATACCATTGCATAAAATTCTCGAATTCTGGAAGCGATGAGTCCTTTGATGGCATTTTTTCCGTCGTCGTAGTTGATGAAGCATTTTTCACGCAGGAAGTTGTCAAGGTGTTCGAAGAAGTGATAGCCAGTATGTGAGAGGTCTGTTGAATATGGAGGGTGAGGAAAGATTTCGTAGCACAATTCTTTCAACTTCGGCAGCGCTGCGTCTGCAACGTGAGGCCAGGCGTTGTCCTGCAGAAGGATTGTTCCTTTTTTGTTGACTAATGTCGGTCATTGTTATTGGAATTTATGGTGCATTTCGGCAATTTTTTGACGATAATTCTCTGCCGTAGTTGTTTCGGCTGGATTCAAAAAGCTGGGATGAATCAGCTCGGCTGCAGATCACCAAACAGTCACCATAATGTTTTTCGGTGCAACTTCGGCTTTGGGATGTGTTGCAAAGCCTGATTGCAATCTAACCATTGATCTGAACGTCGCTGGTTGCCCTCAGAATCCGCTTCTTGTCGCATGTCGCAATTCGATCAGGAAAAAGGTGGTTTTTGCTGGGCAAATCAAAAACGGACGACACTTCAAAACGACATTTTCTAAAAATCATCGTTTGATTCTTGCGAAACCCACTGGTCGAGTTCTTTTTGCCTATTCTATGCGACTCAAGAGGGTGGAAATTGTTTCCGTGTTTACATCAAGGTGTTTTGCAAGCTTTCGAACAGTTGTTCGCGCGTTTTTTTCGCTATGGCTTCAATTCGTCGTCGTTAAACTCATTGGGACGTCTGCAGCCTTCCTTGTCTTCAACGTCGGAATCACAAGATCGGAATTTCCAGAGCCATGTCCGCACTGTTGATTCACCAGCAATGCCTTAACCACAAACTTCTTTAATGTTCCGAGCCGTCTCTGCTGTTCCTCGACGGACTTTGAACCCATGAAAGAAAACTTCACGAGAATTCGTTTTTGAGATCTTAAATGGCGAAGCTTAAAATTGGCAAAAAAAAAATCTAACCTTCGACAAAATAGAAAAAGCGCGAAATCAGGTTTCTAATGATGTTTAATATTGCAAGGTAATTGGGAAAAAATACATTGAAACAACAAATAGTTCGAAACGCTCATTTACTTTTGAATAATACTGATAGAAGCTGACGAAGATAAGGCGAACTATCTTACATCCTGGGGAATGGCACCAATTTTTGGTATTACTTTGCTCTCATGCCGGTTTCCTAGCTGGAAGATTATCAATGGATGAACAAGAAAAGTCAAAAGTACAATCCTGTCCTTAAAGAAAACAGATTTTTTTCAAGTGTTGTAATTAATCTATCATCATTTTTGATCGAAATTCATTTATTTTTTCGAAAAAATATTTCATGACTATCTTAAAAGTCCGCTGTTTCTATCATTTGTTTTGCATATCTGAAAAAAAACGCTCAATGGTTTGCCGCCTCATCGTTTTTGTTGGGCAGGGAGTGGTGTCAAATTTCGAATTGAAATGTATACCAATATTTCGTCTTCTAAATAGGCACACATAAGCCGTGATACATTTTGATATTTCAATCCACAAGCACAACTGCCAGCACCTTTACCTCACGGCAAAACCTTCTGAGATGCCACCGACAACTGTCTCATCAAAAACACGGGGAAAGAATCCTCACAAAGGCGGGATACTCTTAGGGTCCTTGGCTAGTGAAACACAATAGAAAGCATCTTAAGAAAAGTGGGATAATTTTAGGGTTTTTGATTTACGTACTGACAAGAATATTCTATGATCATGCGTGGTTATGTCCTAATGTGAAAAGATAGCCTATATGTAATTCATCAGTACCAGCGGAAAATGTTTAAAACTTAATCAGGGAAACATAGCCTTTTCTTGATTATCGGAAATAAGACTTTTCTTAAATACCAAACTTTTAGAGTTATAAATAGAAATAAGGGAAAGAATTCTATACAGTTAGTCATCCCTCTACGATCGGCAAATTCGTATTGGATTCGTATGAGACCAGCACTGACTCGAAACATTGCTAGGCCATCGCGAGTCAATGTTAGGCCAGATAGGCATTCATCCAGATTATTGCAACAAGATAAAAATGCTGAAAAGGACAAGACGCAGACTCCCTTTCTTCATTCGGAACTCATTTGCAAATAGAACGGAGCATTAAAATTAAGCTCGATAGAGGTGTTTTTTCTTCGTTTCCACCCTAAGTTCCGGCACTGTGATGGTTGCATGGGTTTCTTCCCCGCGTATATCTGGAAGTTTCTGCCTGTCACTGGCAAGGAATGTGAGTGGTGTAACGGGTGCAGATTTCAATCTTAATTTGAACAGGTTAATTTTCTGCTGACTGATGATCGATGATCCTTTTTTTAACAAATTCTATCTCCTATCTTTATGAGGGAATATGAACCCATCCATGTAGTGCCATTTCTGGTTCCGTTGGTTATTAAAATGTGTGTCTGATATGGGCACACACAGACACACATGCATGCATGAACACACATACATACATTAGATAGCCACACACTCACTCACTCACTCACTCACTCACACACACACACACACACACACACACACACACACACACACACACACACACACACACACACACGCACACACGCACACACGCACACACACGTACAGACAGACAGCTACAAGAAAATAGCATTGTATGCATCATATAACATATAAATTATGTGAAGGGACAGATAAAGGATAAAGGATAGGCTGTCGACGTTAATCAATCCCTGAGGGATGCGCCATGCATTCGACTGCACTAAGTATCGTTGGAGATGACTGAATGCATATCTGCTGCTTTCAATGACTCGCAGTGGCCTACCGATGTATCGAGCCAGTGCTGCTATCCTCCCAGACAAGTATCGTACCAATATGCCAACCCCGGAGGGATAGAAGGCTTGGTGGGCCAAGGCTGCGGGGATCGATTCCATGTGTATTAGAGGGCGACTGCGACTGCAGACAGATACATAGTATTACATGCAAATTGCATTTAGAGACAAACACTAATATACACCAAGCACATCAACTTCCTTGTTCAATTTTAAGTTTGCAAATTAGTATCTCGTATGTTTTTTGTTCTTTTTCTGCTGTAACTTCTGTCTTTTTCTTGCACAGGACTTTGATAACGTTTTGATGCTGTTCATAAATATATATTAATCAATTAATGGAGGGGAGGAAATTTACGCAGATTAAGTGTAGTGGCAGAAATCTAGTGTAGGTGAAGTAGGAGACAAGTGGTTTCCGCATTCATCATAACTATTAGGATCGAAATTACAACGTTTCCAATGTAGAAGCGGCTTTATCCAACGATTGAAGTACTTTCAGATATTCTTATACTTAGGGCTAAAATAGAACGCGCGTAGGGCAGCTTTTAGAGTTGCCATACTGAACGCATGTGGGTCATCGGTTTGAACCCGCGCCACGGGTCTATGAAAATATCTTAGCATTATTGTAGTTGTATTTTACATAATACCCTGTCATAGGAAAAAAATTTATGGGCAGTGGATACAAGTTTAAACACCGGTGAAATCACCACAATGATGCTGAGACATTTGCAAAGCTCCGGACCGCCCGTGTCTACTGTTGGGAACGAATGCGCTATTGCCCTTTCCGGCGATCAGTGCCATCAACAATCACTCGTCATCGGGATTGCTTTGTGGAACCCAAATCATCAATAAACCCTGTTAAGCTGGAACTGTAGTCGAAATCACAATGTTAACTTCATACTTACTGCTTATTACAATTTTACACAGCAGAGCATTATGTGTGATACAACCTAAACCCAGGCTAAAGTATTTGCAAAACTTTGGACAGCAACTGTCTGCGGAGAGGAACGTTCTATTACCCTTTCCGGGGCTAGCGGGTTCACAACCACACCATATAGGTGTCCTTCGTTTCATCTGTCTCTAAGCTAGTTTTCTATGGATCGGTGACATAGTTCAAAATTCCTGCTAGTGGTGGCACTGTTAAATGACGTTGTTTTTCTAACCTTCTCTAGCAGAGAAACTTATTTTGTAAAAAATTCGTAGTTTTCAACTCAAATGGAAAAATACTCAGAAGTTCGTATAAGTCTGTCCTAATCTTTGCCTGCGGAAGGGTATCTTTCTCGTGCTCCCTTAATCGAATTACAGCTGGAAAATTTAGCGGGCGTATGACTATTCAAACATTTCTTACTTGGATATCGTTGTTTGAATCCTGTAGTCCTTTCACTAACTCAGCACCTCACATTTTTTTGCAGGCTGGAGTTTCTTCACGGAGATCACGGAGATGCTTCGAATTTCGCTAGGATTAAGGAAGCCCTGGACAACGGCCGCACCGATCAGGCTGAGATTGCACTCTGCAAAAAGAACAGTTCGTATTTTAAAAAAATATTTAGATATTAGGAACGGATAGCACAGTGGCAGTGATGTCCATCATCACAAGCATGGTGCTAGTTCTATTCCGCTTCGAGCCAACTAAGCCTTTCATCCCTCTGGCGCCGGGAAATCGGCACCGGACTTGTCTGGGAAAAAGATCACTCTGTGTAATCCATTTGGGAACGCTGTAGCCCGGCTATCTCAAGGCTCCAAGAGAACTGTTTGACCAGCATTCTACGATATTAAAGATGAAGTGGAAATCCTCAAGCAGCAACAGAAACTACATGTAAAAAATTGGAAGATTTTCGTGGACAATGGATGCGAGGAAAGGAATCGAATGTGAGGAGGGCTGGGATCCGTACCATGTACGTGATGATGGATCATATAAAGTAAAAAAAGAATTTAAGTATTATGCAAAATCAACCAACCATAATGATGCTGAGATGATTGCCAAACTCTGGACGGCAGGTGTCTGGTGTGGAGATCGAGCAAGCTATTACCCTTTTCGGGATTATACGCTCACCACCACACCATGAGCGTCCTTCGTATCGCCTTTTTCTCAGCCAGTTTTTTATCTACCAGTGCCATTAGCAATCACCCGTCAACGGGATTCGCTTAGGGAGCCCATGTCGGTATTGAACCCATCTGAGCTGATTGTGCAGACGAAATCAAAATGTTAACTTTTTTAATAACTTAAAAGACCGACTTTCTATAAACCTTGAAATAGATAGTTGATATATTTATTTATATGATCTTATTAACTGATCATCTTTCGCTGATACTAGGTTGGTATAGGTCTCGTAGTCGTTGTTGTTTTTGTTGGTGTTGTTGGTCAATGGTTGACGTTTCGGCGATTTCGCCTTCCTAAGAGCCGTGATTTTACGATTGGGACTCGTAATGTAGTGACACGACAACGACAACGAAGACCTATACCAACCTCGCATCAGCTAAAGAAGATCAGTTTATAAAATTATATAAATAAATATATTAACTTTTTTATTTGTTGTTTGTTAGAATTTTAAATACTTCTAAAATCGACCTTCGTTTAACATCAATATGACTAATCAATATGTATTCTTTCTTCGATGAGCTGACACGAGGTTAATATATAATCTTTGGTCGGCTTGGCCAACGACATCTTCGTCTTCATCATGGGCGAAGATCCTGTGATGATTCTCTTTCAATCTCAATTGATAGATTTGATTTCGTAAAACTGTTTTTTTTTTGTGTTATTCAAGATTATCCATATAAATCAGTTCTCCACCAGTTAATGATCCGTATATTTTAGCTATCACCATTGAGATGCTCACACCTTTTTGTTGCTTCAATAGTTCAATGCGTTCTACTGTGTCGAAGGGCGTAGAGTCTGTTAGGCATTTTCATGAACAATCGATCACTACGGTTTTGATATTGATGCGTATTTGAGATCCTGTCAATCACAGTCCTTGAAAGGTGCTGTGCTGTCCAACCATTGTGGTTACTCTGTTACTATTTTGGCAGCCATGTTTTCGGTCCTCGTTCAGCGACACGTGATAATTTGGGGCTGTAGATTTCCTTTCTCTCTCGCAAAATCTAGTATTTCTGGCTTACTTTTCCATTTTCTTCTTCACGGGGTCCTCTTCTTGGTTTTCAGTGACCCCTGCTTCCTTCTTCTTAGTCATGAATCCCGTCCATCACATGGTCTTTTCATTACATATAGATATAGTGTAGGCATCTAAAGACGTTCCCTTGTGTATATAAAGAACGAACGAAATCCATATTCCGTAGGCATTACTTTTGCCTTGCTCAATTTAACAGTGGTGATCCGAGCTAACTGTCGTCACCTAATTCCAAATCTGCCGTTGAAATCGCTCAACATTACTTGTGCCTATTCATAATGCGGTCGTGTGATGAAGGTGTTACCGTTCAAAAAGGTATGGTTTAGCTGCTACCTATCGAACTGCTTTCATGTATTATTCCGTGCCAGTTTTCTCACAGCTTTTATGTGAATGGCATTCTTTATCTCTCTATTAATGATATGAACCGTTATCACACGTTGTCTGGATACCAGTAATTCTTTCGACTCGATTCGTTTTTATCGAGACCATCCCCGAAAGTCTTTAGATTTGCATGTTGGTTCTGTTTTTGCCAAGGGATTTTGGCCTTCTTTTTGAGCGTCCTTAAATGCTGGTCGGATGGATCCATAAATACTGAAATAGATCTGCTTGGCCGTCTACCATTTCAGAAATTTCCGAGCTTTTGTAGTGTTTTCTTTTTTTTTTCTTTTTTTTTTCCTAGCTAACGCTGTTAGAAATTTCCCGACTCTGAAGAGAAGGGTTGTTTGGTAAGTTCCTGCTCGAACCGATGGTATTACTCAGCGCATGTTTTTGAACGGCATTTCTACCTCTGCGCTTTCCGAGAGCGACAGTATAGAGTTACAATTGGTAAGATGATAAGATCTTCGATTCTTGTCAAGTCAAGAGGAAGCGTTAGAAAAGCTCTTAGCAAAATCCTCCACTGGCTTTTCCGGATCTCTTGTTGAGCTAACAAAGCTGTTAGTTCGATGTGTACGGCTAACCACTCGCGCTTTTAACTGTTCGAAGAATTCCGATAATGACGATATTAATATTTCCTGCAAAAAAGAACGCAATAGTTTGATACGGTGCAAAATTTTCTAACGTAAACTACATTTATCCTTTCTTTGATAACCTTACACGATGTTTGTAAACAATTTTAAATCTGCTAGCGTTTCGAAGTCTTCGTCTTCGTCAGAGCCGGTGGTTCGAGTCGATATTCGACGGTTGTTCTTCGTCTCGATGTGACGTCTTCGCTTTCGTATCGAGTTGTCTCTTCCTCAGCGGACCATCTCTCGAATCATCATTCATGCTTACTCGTTAATGCTCTTTTGTACAGGATGCTGGCATTTGTTAAAACCGAATTAATAGGTTATAAAAAACGGCATTGCTACGCGTGACCTTCGACCTTTTATCATGTTCATTCGGTTGTAAATCATGAATCTAATATAGAGATTTTCGAACGTTTTTCCTTGGGGTAAATCTGGCCTTTGAGGTTGCCGATGATATTGTTGTAAGTAGCCTTCTATGTAAGAGCTCCACCAGGTCCATATAATGTCGTTAGTGTGTCATATTCACTGTAAACTAATGTTGTGGTGTAGACGGCAGAACCACAGACACTGTATGCAATGGTCCACATGTTTTCAAATGTAAATATTCAACTTTAGTTCTAAATATGTCTATGGAAAAGTTTATGTTTGAAGTGACATTATTTCTATCAGTGTTTATACTGTTCTAAAACCCAGATTTTACTCAGACTTCATGAGTGACGTTTGACAAGCACTATATTCTCGTAGCTATAAATGCGACGACGTCATACCTGATTTTCTTAATCCGAATTTACACTTCCATTCATTTTGCATCTCGGTTCCCTCATGGTCACTAAATACTGGCAGCTCCCTGCGCTTTTGTTAGGAATTGAATGGAGCTTTTTAATATTGTTGTTTTTGGCTAAAGAGTACCCACTTATAGCATACCAATGTTTTCGGATCTGTGTATACTCACTGGTGGATAAACGAAGTAAGTGCGGATCTTATTTATTATACACGACAGCACGTTTTTATGTTGTTCTCGGATTAAGAACTGACGAATTGTATTCAGATATCTACGTCTGATTTTTTAAACGCTTGAAATTGGCCATGATAACATTAAGAGAATGAAGCTCTAGTTGAGTTAAGTGCTTATAATTTAGGGATGCTGAGATATGAGCAAAAGTTGAAACCTCCGCTGGGTTTCAAACCCGTAGTTACATTTACTGAGATTTCACGTTCTGTCCACCATAGAAAAAAACGTGGCTGAAAGAAAGGAAAAGGACATCGCATGGTGTGGTGGATAGCATGTGAGCTTCCGGTGAGGGTAATAGTAACAGCGGGTTCGAACCTCACATATGGTTCCGAGTTCGGCACATATCTCGGCATCCCCATTGTGATACTTTATCTCGTATCCTGCCTTTAAAAATGAATAAGAAGTAAAGGAAAGTTAAGACTTTTATAACTCATTGCTTCTCTTAATGAAAAACAGAAGGTTGCTATTACAGCATTCATTAATGCAGAATAACTGACGTTTCGGCGGTTTTGTCTTCTCGAGAACCTCGAAAGGTCAGATTCATATGCAATCTACCCAGGCAAGCACTTTCGTAACCTTAGCAGGAAAAACTTAGCACATAAATTTTTATTCACATAATAAACCACTCCTTTTAAACACCCACTGTTTTGTTTATTGTAAATCTTCTAGCGCTTTAATGGAAACCAGCCGCACAAAGGGCGAAGAAGGTGCCTGGCCTGGATCAGCGCATCAACCCAAGATATGGCGCTAGGCGAAGCGTGACCACAAGGCACCTTTTTCTGCGATTCATACTTGGATTCTTAGAATTTATCCACAACGCTTCAGTGGTCTTACATGATGTTTTGGATTCTTGTGAGAGGAGGCGGTCTACATTATTCGGTAACAGTGATTGAAATGCCACCGAGCAGTCTTAAGAGTCAGCTAGTCGTAATCGCTTGTATGACCGTCTCTGCTTAACGCATAGTATGCCCTAACGGTCGTAATAGTGATTACATGGGTTCGGGTACGGTGTGGTTAAGCTCTTTATAAAGCATGTGAGAAAGAATACGTTGGCGAAACGGGTAGACCACTATTCGTCTGTATAAAAGAGCACCTAGTCGATAAATTTAAAGTTAAATCAAATACTCCACTAGTCAAGCATGGGACACCGAGACATAACGGTGAAGATTTCGAAGCAAAAATCACTATCCTCGAGCAGGAATCCAAAACATCAGCACGAAAAAACTTCTGAAGCGTTTCGGATTAATTCCAAAAATCCGAAAATAAACACAGAGAAGGAGTTTCTTGTTGCCACATGTGACCTGGCGCCGCACATCAGGCCGATTCTTTGTTCTGGGCAAAGCATACACCTTGCCCATATGTGAGGCTGCACGGCTGTTCTTCACCAGATGGCTGGAACGCTTATAAAGAACAAAAGAACAAAACGGCGAGTGTTTAAAAGCAGCTGTTTATTGTGCGAATGAAATTTTATGTGTTAAGTTTTGAGCGCCGAGTTTAAGAAAGCGTTTAGCTGAGTATCTCATGTCTATTTGACTTTTTCATGCTTCGAGGAAGGTGAATGCGCTGGCACATCAACTGTTCTATAGTAGTAAATGCTGTAATAACAAACTCTTTTCTGTTCACGAAGAAAAGCTGTGAAATATTGTTCAATGCCGAGGTTAAAGAAAGTCTGTCTTAAAATCTACTATACACTTATACTATCCTAATCTACTATACTTACTATTTAAAACGTTCATACTTTTTCAAAAAACTTTATTTTTTCAGAGACACAAATTTGGCTGCTCGTACATCTGGCTCCGATAAAAAATGACAAGGACTCCATAGTGCTCTATCTATGCCAATTCAAGGATATCACACCATTAAAGCAGCCATTGGATGACGAGAATAACAAAGGTGAGAATTAGAAATAGCAAATTAGTTTCTCTAAATCGGTTCTGAATTTTTTCAAACAGCGTTGAAGAAGGCGATGTTACTACCAAAAAGCAAAAAGTACACAGTTCAGAGAGCCTCTTGAAAACAATAGAAAAAATTAGGAAAAGAAGAAGAGAGGGTAGACAGGTAACCAACAGTCGCTACAAGGCTGAAAAATAACTGCACGTTTCTATTCCATCATAACGAACGCTGAAAATGAAGGCTTGACATAATGACGGATATCACGTTCAATTTTTCTCATCCTCTCACCTATGGAGGGAGCTTCTTGTTCACTTCATCTCCCTATATCTGTACATTTGCATGTGGTTATTGCCCTGATTTACCACTCGTAGATGTTTCAGTGTAGGCACAACTTCTGCATCCAAAGCGGTTCCAACCAGTAACATCACTATGACTTGTTATTATTTTTTTATTTTATATGACCCGTATTCACGTCAACTTTATGGATCGCAGCACTTCTCACATTCGATTCATTTCCTCCCATCCATTATACACTAAAATGTTCCAAGTTTTACTTGTGGCTTCAGCTGCTGCTTGAGGATTTCGATTTCATAGTGAAAATCGTAGAATGCTGGTCCAGCAATTTTTTCTCGAGTCCTGAGATAGCCGGACTGGAACGTTTCCGACTGGACTGCAGGGAGTGATTTTTTTCCAGACATGTCCGGTACCGATTTCTCGACCCCGGAGGGATGAGAGGCTTGGTTGACCCGGAGCGGAAGCGAACTACCACCGTGCTCGTAATAACCTGCATCACTTTTGTGGTAACCGCTCCTTGACGTGTTAATAACTGCATTTAATTCCCTTCCCTTTTTCCTGATGGTTTTTGGAGAGCTATATATTAAAAAAGTGAGTTCATGAAGCGACTAGTGAGCTATTTTATTTAGTTTTTAATAAATATGTTAAGGTCTGTCTCGTATACTACAAATCGCCCGAATCGCTAAATCTAAGCAGCAGTTCAATCAGATTGAGACCAAAGATCTTCACAAGGCTACCACATCTATTTCGTCGAACTTCACCCAGGTAAGCATCGTGAAAGAAATGCAGATTTTTTAAACGTTAACCCATCAAACAAATATGTTCCTAACCGTTATACTAAGTTTTATCTATTCCGTTGTATTAAATCCATCTAGAAGCACTGTTGCATCTCACTTAACCCAGTGTTCCGAGTTCCACATCCCTCCACTGTACACCCCATTGTTGCACGAAGTATACGTAAACACATCGGTGGGTAGAAATAGCATTTTAGAGAGCAACCCCGAGTATGCTTTACAAACTGAGTTTTGCCTGAAAATAGCATTTTCTGAACCTAATCTCACTTTTTTTAGTGTTACGAGGCCAACGGCCGCATAGTGAGTTTAGAGTTGTTCGTGTCTGAGGTGTCCATCTGGTCTTGTTCAGCACAGTCGGATGGTTTCCTCACAACAGTTCTTACTGTTCGCACCTATTTGTGCTACCCTTCTATCAGTTGTTATGATTCATTCACGATTTCTTAGTATCGCATTGATCAATGTCCACGGTGTCTAATAATGGTACCCACACCTTTGTAGGCATTTGCCGCAATTAAGACTATACGACAGTTAAGAACAAATTAATGTTCCCAACAAATGTTTTGAGCTGCCACCTGAGGCTTTGAGTGATGAATCATCTGAGATGTTGACTAAAGTGATAGTAGTGATTACAGTAGTGGTAATAACAATGAAGCAACACGAATAGAAAGTCGAGGTTTTCCATAGAGTTCTCCAAACCTTTGTTTAATTTTTATAACTTGTCGTGAAACCGCTTGCTGACTTAGTTGCGTAAGCTCTTTACTAATTGTTCAATAAGGTGAATCATTGAAGAATTAATACGTCATTAAAGGAACTTTATGGAAGGAACAAAGAAGAATGTTTGACAAGACACTTGGTTGTTTTAAATTAATTTCTTCTCGCTCATGTCAAGTTTCCCCGTTTTAAAACTCTGGAACAGTTATAGTGAAGTGGATCGTATTCGGTTAAGCAACCTCTCTTAATATTAAAGTCTTGATAGTTGAGACCTGACACTTGAACGGCCCGCTCTCACTGGTCGTGCGGGCTTCAACGTAATCGCCAGTTTTTGAAGATTCGTTGGTTAAACCATTGTGGGTCCCTGGAATCCCGAGGTCGGCTTGGCCAAAGTCTGTCCCTGGTCTTCACCACCACAAGCAGTTCCATCTCTTGTGGATCAAGGGGAGATTTACCACCATACGACTTTGATACCTGGATGACTATGGGTCCTGGTATTGATTTACTCTTAGCTAGACTTCCTAGTGGAAACGCGAGACTCCTTCTTAGCTAGGGAGACCCTGCCTGGTTGACGAATCCTCCGCTGTACATCCGAGCAGTCCGACACCCATTAACACCTCCCAGCCACGATGAGGCTGTAAACCGATGGGAGGAATATCAAAGCCATGCGCTCGAACTAGATTTCTATCATATCTTTTATAACCTCGAATAGAATACACCCTAGCTTATTCCGACGTATTACAACTAATGAACAATGTTTACTGATGTTGGTTTAGAAAAAATCAAATCGAAGCAACAGCCGGAGATATGAAACGAACGAATGCATGATAGTGAGACCTCCACCACGTCCGTTATTTCCGAAAGTTTCACACATTTTTATTTTGTTTTGAACAAATCGTCTTCACATCTACAATTAGGATGTCAGCATTTCTATTTTCTTTCCTTTTCTCGCGCCCCTCTTCCTCGAAGATTTTTGAGCTTTATTTGTGGTTTCGGCTGCTGCTAGGTGATTTTCCTTCTCGTTATGAATGTCGTTGAGTTCTTGTGGACTGGATTCTTCCTAATTTCCTGGGACCTTCGTGCCAGAGGGTTTCACTTAGATTGCAGAGAGTGAACTGCTCCCAGCTAAGTCTGGTGCCAATTTCCCGATCCTGGATGGATGAGAGGCTTGACAAAAACGAGATAAATTCGAAACAACGGTGCTCATGAAGAAGTGTATCCTTACGACTGCCCTACTACGCTCCCCAAAATGCCATTATTATTCCACAATGCTACAAGGGCCTTAAGAATTGGTACTTTGTCGTCCTGTGCCATAATTTTATTGCTAGTTCAGAGTCTTCATCCTTCCGCTTTTTTATTTAATCTATAGAACATAGGAAAGTCAAAAGTGATGGTAGAATTTCGTTTTCTCATGTAGGCTCTCTTCTACAGGAAGACAATGCTATTGCATCTGCTGGTGATAGATTCTTCAACACATTCCATGAAAGGTCATGGTACCTAAACTTATGCAACTTTTATTTTCGTTTACGGTATTAATCGATCGCTTGTCGTTTTACGGTATTTCAACTGCCACCATCGCAATTTTCTTTCTTGGATGAGACCAGACGATTTGCATACTATTTTATTTGATCAGTTCTGACACTTGGAGCTGTTCACTTACAGAAGTTATTTTCTGGAGCGAACAAATTAAATTGACGGATATGGCGTGTTGAATGAAGTGTTGTTTCACTTTGCTGTGAACTTGTGAGTTTTTTTGAAAGCTGCTGAGATTACAATCGCTACAGTACCCTTTTTCGAAGTTCCGTTTTTAAAGGAAAATATTCGATTTTCTCTCTAATTAACAGCTTGCGTAGGGACCGATGTCTCGGTTTGTTTTGCTATTTTAAGCAATCTCAGTCGGCGTTTCAATAAGTTCATTAGTGTTAGGAGCATCTATTGTATTTGCAAGCAAAAATATTTTGCGTATTGATTAAGTCGCAGGCATTCTCAGAGGATGATAAGCGTGCAACTTTGCGAGTGTTCCCCTTGTGGTCATTGATGAATGTTGTTCGAGTGCACTGTTTCGTAGTCATAGTGTTTCCATTTCTTCACCATCCACTCCGCACACCAAACATCCGCACAACTGCACAAAATGCATCACATGACTTTTCAACATTATCGTATTCTGCACTGATTTTGAATAATCGCTTCAATGGCGATCTATGTTCCTTAGACAATGGAAATCTCTGGCACTTGTTTCTTTCCGAAACTATTTTGTGTCTTATTGGAGTTTAGGTGATGAACCTTGGTGGTGATATGCTGCCGCAATATCGTCAGGAAACACCGAAGACCTCACCACACATCATATTACATTATTCGACGTTCAAAACTATCTGGGATTGGTCGATTTTGGCGTTAACGTTTTATACAGCGTTTATGGTTCCATTCAATATTGCCTTCAAAAACAGGTACAGTTTCTAGTACTTTCCTATGATAAGAATATTTACGGCTGTGAATATCGAGGATCAAATGTTCGGCGTTGACCAATCCATAGGAGATGCACTCAGATACAATCACCCGCATTAAGATTCGTAGAAGTGACTCGATGCATGTTTCTTCTAAACAAAAATTTCCAGTGCTCTGCTGATGTTTTGAATCAGTATTTCTATCATCCAAGATGAATTTCCTGGCACTTTACCTTTATAAGAGAAACACGAGAAAGGTGTAGTTCAGTGTTTATTGGTGCCCTGCAATAGACGTGTACTCGTTGGTTCGCGCATAATTCCAGTTCAGCAGGCTCTTTATCCATCCAGAGTCGGCCAATTTGTACCAGATTTCTTTGATGGGATATCAATTTTTTGTGCAGGGTAAATATTCATTCAATCACCTCTATCCGAATTCATGGCACACACTAACGGACCGATCAACGCCGAGTGTTTTGTCCTTCATTGCTTATGACCTATGCACCTACTTTTGCCATAATGAAAGGAATAGAAGTCTTCTATAGAATAGAAGTAAAAAATAGAAGCTATAATGAAAGAAAATAAAAACCATAATAGAAGAAATAGAAGGCTTTAGTTAGTAGGTCCAGGTTGTTAGCGATGTTCGTTTTACTAAATTTCTAAATAAATGTTACGTTATTTTACTTACCAAATTTTAATAATAACTTCAAACAAAGCTCTGCTTGAAACAGCTGGATTGTCCTTAAAATGACCGCAATAAGTGATTATAACTGGTATGAATTTACCCCATTTACCCCATATTGTGCAACAAAGACATGCTAAAAGTAAGATATGTTACTTCCTGAAAAATATTTTGAAATCGAGCGCTAGGGAAGGCGAGATCATATGGAGATAATTTTTAATCTTGAGAAAATTCTATTCACCCTCAATGATTTAGTGTGTTGGAAAATTATTCCCATGAGTCCTTATTTCTTAGAAATAAAGTCTATATTGGTTATATCCAAAACCCTTCTAGTTAAAGAAAAAGCTTCTTTGAGGGAGAAACTATTTTCGGAGAAGAGGTGAGGAATATTCGAAGAACGTTTGGAAGAAAATTTCAGCATTTCATAAAAATTGCATTTCGTCGTAACGTACAGGTGAACGAATGATCGTCACGCCTTAAAAACGTTTTTGAAAAATCCAAAAGCAATCGATTTGTCACCTAGAGTCTCGTTGAGTGACTCGAGCGGACGCCAGTGAATCTTCCATTTTTCCCAGTCGCGTGCAAGAGTAGCCCATTGGGTTCTAATGGCTCTAGGGACTTGTCGAGCATCATATCTTTCTTCTAGGCTCTTCGTGAACAATTCTGACCATCGGGTCGGTGGTCTTCATGCAGTATGTTTGAGATTTCGAGGAATCCACTCACTAACGGCTCTTGTTCACCGGTTTTCCTTCATGCGCATTACGTGCCTGGGCCTCCTTATCTTCGACTGTTATACGGTATAGAACTGCATCTTTGTTTTTTGATCGTTGACTCAGGTCGGAGCTACGGATCCCTTCCTTTACTTGTGTGAAACAGGATACTCTTCTCTTCACTACATCCTTGATGATCTTGAAAGCTCCCCAAGCGGCTCGCTTCCTTCTGCTCAGCTCTGGAGGTAAGGCGTTTATCATATTGATTTCCTGACCTACATAGACATCACTGGAGCATTCGGAGATATTCGTTCCATTGAGCGTGAATGGGGCATACGAAACCAATCCGTTCTTGATGAACATCGTTTTTGTGAGATTTAGCCGAAGAGCAATCTTTCCGCAGGATTTATCGAAGTCGGCAAGCATACGTTTCGCTTTGCTAATGTTTGGTGTTATAAGGACGATGTATGTCATCAGCAAAGCGAAGATGGCGTAACTGCCGACCATACCGACCAATGCCGATAACTGCGACCACCCCGATAGTTCGACTACGTGAGAACCACCTAAACGTTGACAGAATGCGCTGGTAACTCAAGTTAACCGTTTGCTTTCGTGGATGGAAACGAGTAACGGGCAATTTAATGTGTCTTGCCAGCGGCACAGTGCTCGTAGCAGGCCATTACCATGAGCGGCCAGAGCCGAGAAAAGACCAACTGAAAGATGTGTCCGGGCATCCACTCGTAATGATAAACCGAGCAATTAACAAAATATCCAAGTAATCTACTCCTTTTTTTCTTAAAAAGAATAGGGAGAATGAATTTGATGGTCGCTATAAGAAGGCCTTTTAGAGCTCTTGTTTTCTATGAATTTCGGAGGAATATTTTGCTGTCAGCTTCGACCAACCTTTTGCAGCGCCTCCATCCATGCTGCCTAGAAACTTAAACGATATTGGTAAGCATCCACAATTAGCTGGAATACTTCGTTCAGCATATTCTCCGGACATAGCTACTTCCAATCGTCACTTATCGTGAGCCTCCCCTGGTAGCATGCGAGACATTCGACATTCAAGGTTAACTCAAAGCTTCATGAATGATGCTTAGTGTTATCCTCCACATCTCCAACTTCAATACTGATTCGGAAGGATCAAATCGGGTTTCAGTGTTTCACATAAGTGGGTGTGAATCATCTACAATCTTTTGAACACTAGAAAATAATGATACTAGTTTCTTTGTTGAAGACTGGAAAATCACTCCTTTATTTTCTAAACCGCCGATTCTTTTCACATGTTTCGGAAAGCAGTTATCGTTTTAACAGATACCTCTCATCTTATGGTGGATGCGATTAGTTGTAATACAACTACCAAAACCTAGTGATTTTGGGCAGCAAAGTACAGCTCTTCATATTTTATCAAGATAAACCGGATTTTTTATTTCGAAGATCCGATTTTTTGAGCCGACGTTAAAATAACACGCTAGAAAGGCTGTTTTCCTTAGTAAGCCACGACAAAGTCTCTTCTACAACCTTGTTAAATTTTCGGTTCTGCAATTTTATTAGTTGCCAAAAATGGTCGGGTGTTATCGAAAAACCAGCGTCATACGAGGGATGTAAAGTTCAATTTTTGACTAACAAAATCACTGGCTAATAAATGACTGATGACTAATCACTGTTTTTCCATTTTCAATTACTATGGTTTCGTCTGGGTTAAGGAAATTGGTACTAGACCCGCCTAAGGTCATCTCGCTTTCATTAGTTTACAAGAAGGATTCTAAAGAGAATTCACTCGACAAATATACAGCGACATGCATGAAAAGACCATTGAGCGTCAAGTAGCAGTCTAATTTACCCGCAAATCTAAAGGCTTCTGTGAAAGATGGCTGTGAGGAAACGAATCGAAACATGAAGTGCACGACATAATATTTAACATCGGATCATGCAAAAAATTATTTTGATGGGTCACATTATCAATGCAATGAAATAGACATGAAGAATAACGTGATAGACGAAGTTACCATTTGTATCTGGGTAATGGGCTACTGTATTATAAAATATTGTAGGGGGAAAGCACAGTAGTTGTGATATCCATCATCATAACCATTCTGCTAGTTCGATTTCGCTTCGAGCCATCCAAGCCTCTCATCCCGTTGTCGGGAAATTGAAACCGAATTTGTCTGGGAAAAGTACCTCACCGCAATTGACATCTGAGATGAAATCAAAATCCTCAAGCAGCAACCGAAGCCACACGTAAAGTTGGAAGATCTTCGTGGACAATGAATGCGAGGAAACGAATCGAACGTGGAAAGTGCTGGGATCCGCACAGTAGACGTAAGGACGGGTCATATAAAATTAAAAAAGATAAAATCACAGTTGTAAACAGTAACATGTACACTCTGCACCGACAAAGCAAAGCTTTTACCAATTCATCGTGTTCTTAACCACTCAGCTTATCCAAAAAGTTATTGTCTACTATTGAAAAAACCCTCATTGTTCATTGCATCTTTTGTTTCAATAGCTACCCGAGTTTTCCAGATCTCTAGCCAACATGAAACAGAAAAGTGGCTAATGATGCCACATGAAAATTCTTTTTACCAGGTTACTGGTGCATTACTTAATCAGATCTTGGTGAGAATACTATTTCATTATTATTATTAATAATATTATCATTAATACTATTGTTTAGTTGCTGCTATTTTCACTATGCGATCAATCATCACATCTCTTGTGGCGGATCCCAGCACTTTCCCCATTCGATTGGTTTCCTCGTATCCATCATCCACAAAGGTTTTCCACTTTTTTAAGTGTCACATCTGATGCTGCTCGAGCACCCTTCCTTCATCTCAAATGTTGCTCAATGATGGTTGCGTCGATTCTCCCTGAACTCTTGGGATAACCGGGCAAAAGCGTTCCCACTTGGATTGCAGAGAGCGACTTTTTCCGGACAAGCCAGGTACCAATTCCCTAGCTCATGGGGATAAGAGGTTTGGTGATCCCGGAGCGGGATCGATAGAGCACCGTGCTGGTGGTGAAAGGCATCGCAAGCACTGTGTAATCCGTCCTCTACATTATCTGCCTTTGCCCTCTCCTATATTTGCTTTACTTTCTCTGTTTGATCGATTGCTTATCACACAAGCGTTCCACTAAACCTGTTTTGTGAAAAGCTGTTTCTTAAACTTAATGATTTGCAAGAAGCTTTTTTTGTACAAATTTTTCAACGCGCTCCGAGCGCTTAAGAAATTTCTTCCTAGCCGTGACAGTACTGACACTGAATTGCGCTTTACCAATCTCTGCTGGTATTCGTTGTAAAGGGCATGAATAAATTACGCTGGACAAAAGCATTGGTTACTGAAACGTTAACAGAATAAAGTCCTTTTTACCAACCTTCTGTTAGCTTATTATTGAAAGAATTGATGGTGATCAGTTACGCTAAGGTTAGAAGCAGGTCTCTTTTTTAGACGAAATAATCTATATTTTTAGCCTTAAACCATTTCTCATGCAACCGTTCAGGTAAATTTGTTCTCACCACTGTTGCTTTTGTTAAGTGCGATAGCTTCTCGTCATGGATTTTTTCCATGTTTTCAATGTTAACATTCCTTTGATAGTTTGCTTAGAGAAAACGCTTTGCATTCCAATGCTCGTTGTTCAGTGCATGAAATGTTAGCTGTCTTTTAACACTTAGAGTTTCACTTGAGTTCATTTTCACTCACATGTGGAATTGTACTGATCAGTTTGGCGCTGATTGTTGCTCGCCGATTTTATATCCTGATATGTATTTTGCCACACACGTTTTGGAAAAAAAATGTTTTGAATTCAGTCGAAGGTCTTTTTACTCAGATTAATGCAGAAGACGTTGGATCAGCCTTCTAAATTTAAATAATATAGAATAAGAAAGGTGCGCGTGTGGCGTAGCGGTCGGAGGCGCCCTGTAACACATGCGTGGAATCGGTCTTCGTGCCCATGGCCAACCAAGCCTTCCAACCCTCCGGGCTCGGCAAATTGGTACCAGACTTGTCTGGGAGAAGAGCAGCACTGGCTCGATACATTGGTAGGCCACCGCGAGTTATTATAAAGGCTAGACATGCATTTAATCACCTCCAAACGATGTTTAATGAAGTTGAATGCATGGCGAATCCTTCAGGGATTGATCAACGCCGAGAGCTCTCATTGCTGTTTATAGAAGAACTGTTTTCCGTACGAGTTTGCTCGACGAGCTACGTAGTCTGTTGCTGGTGACACGGCTACTAAAGTGGCTATCACAGAACAGGACTTTACCAAGATGTCCCTGTATCGCTGTCACATAATTTCCTAATTGTATTGACAATGTTACGCAATAATTCTTTCTAAAGAGGGGGGTATAAATGAGCGGCATACATGTCTCATATAGATGCAGATTGGCCCGCATGAAATGAATGGAAATCAAGACGCCTGAAGCAACAATTAGACAACGTACTCTAAGTGTTAAGTGAAAGCTGGAGATTTTTGAGTTGCTAAGCCGCTTTTGAAGCTCGTCCATAAATGCGGGAGATTTGAAACGAAAAGAAATTCTCCTACGTCTGTACTCTGCACACATTTCTTGATAATAAACGAAGATACGTTCAGCAAGGCATGGTTGTTCGCTGTTGTGTCGCAAGAGCGATTGGTTTATTTATAGTTTTTCATTAAGGGAATATCCGGGTGGTGACATCGACTCTGTCGCATTAATGGATTCGATTGTCGATGTCATATTTTTCGCTGATATTTTGTTAAATTTTCACACGACATTTGTTGGTCCGGGTGGTGAGGTACGTCTGGTAATTTTCCTCTTAGGATTTTCAGGAATAAAGTTATTCTTTTTATTTTTTTTTTGTTAGAAAATTGGAAAAGCTAACAACATGAGTGAAAAAAATCATCAGATAACTTTTATTTTGCCTATCTCGAGCAAGAATTTACTATTCTGAGAACATTTTGATACGAAGGTAAGAGGGCCAGTCTAGGCTGTGTGATATTCCTTGCCTATCGTTCTAGGCGGTCATAGATATTTGCGAAAAGCACTTGATTTGCATCGGCTATAAAATTCGATTTAATTTCGGAGAATTTTTAGTCTAAACATTTTTTATCCTCTTTTTTCAAAAACTTCTTATCTATCGAAAATCTCCAGTTGGTAGGACGTTTGCTGCGTGAATTTACTGCGATATGCACAGATTTGTGTTTTTCGGTGAGTGTACCGGCCGTGGCAATTTGGCTGCACACCTCTTCTTCTCGTTCAGGTTGTGATAGACCCATCAATAATTCGACAAAACTACTTCAAATCTTGGTTTTTAATCGATCTCTTATCATGCTTGCCTTACGATATATTTTATATGTTCAAAAGAGATGACGAGGTAAGTTTTTTTAACTGGTTTTCTTCATTAAGCTTTGATCTAGTTGCCATATTACATCCATAATATGAGGTATTACTGAAAATGAGAGAGCTCATAGTTTGATGACGATTTGGAATGTTCAGTCCAGAAGTTTAGCACTGTCAAATGAGCTGTTACTCTCTCACTTGATGAGGATCCACACTGAGCTCATATAGAACTCGCGTTCTATCTTATAATATTCCTATATTCAGCTAAGTAAGCTCAGTAATAGTTCCTAAGGTGTTTGTAACGCAGTGGTTGGAGATCTCCGGCTATACACACGTAGTCATTGGATCGACCTCGCACATCAGGCCCACCACTCCTTTAAACTCCCATGGGCTCAGCTACTCGGTCCCAACCTGTCTGTGAGGACAAGGATGCAAACGTTGTGCATCGATGAGCTACTGAGAGTTGTTTTACGAGCCAGGCACGAGGAAATAGTACTAAGTCGTTTGAAGAAGAATGCATGGTGCATCCTTCAGGGACTGATCAAAACGCTTTATCATCTTTTTTTTTATCCTTTAACCATTTATTTTGGGAAAGTCAGCTGGCGAAAGATGTTGTTCATCAAGTAAGGCAATAAAATGGGCACTAGATTCTTGTACCATCCTTACGGTTTCCTCTTGACTATTTGAATTCTACGACAAGCCAAGTAGTCATGCGATTAACCGGTGTGTCACCCCTAACACCATGGAGATTCTTGAAAAGCAAGCGGATGACTTATTAAATAACCAGAAAGATTATATATCGCCTTCACTCAAAAAAACCATTGCGAAAGAAAAAGCTCCATCCAAAGCTCAAATTTTTCTACCCAGCTTCTCTATGTTCCGCGTTGTGTTCCTTTGTTTGTTTGCTCATCGTGAGGTTTTAATTGATGCAGGATTGTTTAGAAAGGGCAAATGAAACTAGCTTTCCACAACTCTGCAAAGGTTCGTAGAGGAAATTTGCATTTAGCATATCCGTTAGTTTTAACATAACTATTCAGAGGATCGGTAGCCTATTCTCAGCGCTGAAGGTGGTTCGATTGTTACGATTAGGTCGAGTAGCTCGGAAGCTAGATAACTATCTGGAGTATGGAGCCGCTACTCTTTTGCTTCTCTTGTGTGCCTATGTCCTGGTCGCGCATTGGCTAGCGTGTATATGGTTCAGCGTTGGTGAATACGAAGTTCGAATCAAGGTAATATATTTCGAAACAATGCAGAAAAGAGGCACTTTAAATAAAAATTGATTCTGGCAGCCCATACTAACAAGGTAGCCATGCAACTTTGGTCATGGTCAGTTATCGTTATCGTAGGTAGAAGAAATGGCAGAATGTTATTTCCTTCAAGAAATGTAGACGTAAATTTGATTCCAGATGGATAACCCATTATTTCCTGATGGCTGGTTGTTCCGACTGGCTAATGACCTCAAGTCTCCGTACAATATCAATCTGTCAAATCGAACTCGACTAGTTGGTGGACCTTCTAGGACTAGTTCCTATATCTCGTGCAAGTTCTTGTTGTGATCATATAAGAACTTTCCTTTTCTAAAAGTGGATATGTAGTTTTATATAAGAAATTTTTGCTGCCTATGAGTTTCAGCTGTCTAAACTTTCTTCATACATACACTATTCATTAAAAGAAGCGTAAATGTCTTAATCCGACATTTATCGAAGACCTATTAGAACTTTAACTTTTTATTTCACTACAATTTTTCAGGAAAGAGTATTATGTGAAATACAACAACAGTGATGCTGAGATACTTGCAAGGTTCCGGTGCGCAGCTGTCTGCGGCGGGGATCGAGCACGCTATTGTCTTTCTTGGAGTCAAACGCACTCACCACCACATCAGCCGGCTGTTTTTGGCAGACCTTTCGTCTTTTTCACAGCCGTCTTTTATAGGTGCTACCAACCATAACCAGCCAGTGGAATTGATTTGGGGTACCAAATCGGCGTTGAACCCAGATGAGCTGAAGCTGTACTATAAGTCACAGTGTAATCAATTTTAAAATAACTGACATTAATGCCGACTCTTGCTTTCCAGGTAAATCCTGATGACGAGTGATTGCTGATAGCGCCTATAAAACAAGGTTGAAAAAAGGTGAAACCGAGGACCCGTATAGTAAAGTAGTGTACGCGTTACCTTTCGGGAAGGATAATGGCATATTTGATCTCCACCGCAGATACCCGCGGTCCGCAGTTTTGTAAATATCTCAGCATCAATATGGCCATAAGGAATATCTTTTCTCTCCTTAAGGATATTCTATTTCAACAAAAAGATATCACCTGTATGACCTGCAGTCTCGTTGATCGTCGAGTGGCCCGAGCGGGCACCAGTAAGTCCTCCATTTTTCCCTGTCGCGTGCAAGAGTAACCCACTGTGTTCTGCTTGCTTTACGAACTCGTCGAGCATCATATCTTTCTTCTAGGCTTTTTGTGAAGAACTCTGACCATCTGGACGGTGGTCTTCCTGCAGTGCGTTTGACATCCCGAGGAATCCAGTCACTAACAGCTCTTGTCCATCGTTTATCATTCATACGCATTATGTGTCCGGTCGAAATTTTTGTAGAGCTCACGAAGAATCTTTACGTACTGAGTCGGGACTCCTTGAATACCAAGGGCTTCCATGACTGCTTCTATTTCAATTGAATCAACGGCCTTCTTTAAATCGTTGAAAGTGAGACAGAGCCGTCTTTTGTACCCTCGCGATACTCCAATGAGCATCGTTGTCGTGTGGATGTGGTCCATCGTACTAAATCCTTTTCGAAACCCTGCTTGCTCGCACGGCTGTCCTTCGTCCAGTGTTCTGTCAATCCTGCTTAAAGATGACTCGAGTGAAAAGTTTCTAGAAGACAAACAACAAGCAGATTGGTCGATAGTTGCCTATATCGTGTAGGCCGCCCTTCTTGAACAACAACACGGTCTTGCTGGTCTTCCACTGAGTAGGGACGTTCCATTCAGACAAGTAACGTGTGAAGAGCCCAGCCAGCGTGTTTACGAAGACTGGCGGAAGGTTCTTTAGATGTTATGATCTTATCCTCTCCAGACCTTGTGCTGCTCGATTTTCACCGACGAAATGGCATGTCGGATTTCGGAAGGGTTACCCGGTGGTACAACATATCCTCTTTTATTTCATATGGCGGGAGGTGTACGTGGCTATCGAAGAGATCTAAGTAGCATTCGTGGATGATTTTTTCCATTGTCTTTGTGGGCTCTGTTATTGTCTCGCCTGGCCGTCGGAGTGCAATCATCTTGGTCTTGCAATTGGCGAAGCTTCAGCGGGCTTTGCAAATGCTTTTCCCAGCCCCACCTTCGACCTTCGACCTTTCCCACCTTCGACCTTCGACCTTTCCCACCTTCGACCATTACTGCTGCTCTTCTCTCTTTAAGATCTTCTTTTATCGCCTGTCTGCATTGTTTCGCAAGCTCGGACGTTAGATCGCGGTTGCCTGCAGCTCGTGCGATTCCACGCTGGCGTATTAGCTCGAGAGTTTCTGGAG
>MQTX01000162.1:155482-199308 GCA_009735665.1 Angiostrongylus cantonensis | reverse complement strand
CGATACTTCAATGAGCCTTGTTATCGTGTGAATGTGGTCCATCGTGCTAAATCCTTTTCGAAACCCTGCTTGCTCGCACGGCTGTCCTTCGTCCAGTGTTCTGTCAATCCTGCTTAAAGATGACTCGAGTGAAAAGTTTCTAGAAGACAAACAACAAGCAGATTGGTCGATAGTTGCCTATATCGTGTAGGCCGCCCTTCTTGAACAACAACACGGTCTTGTTGGTCTTCCACTGAGTAGGGGCCTTGCATTCAGACAGGTAACGTGTGAAGAGCCGAGCCAGTGTGCTTACGAGGACTGGCGGAAGGTTCTTCAGATGTTCTGATCTTATCCTGTCCGGACCTGGTGCTTGCTCGATTTTCACCGACGAAATGGCATGTCGGATTTCGGAAGGGTTACCCGGTGGTACAACATATCCTCTTTTATTTCATATGGCGGGAGGTGTACGTGGCTATCGAAGAGATCTAAGTAGCATTCGTGGATGATTTTTTCCATTGTCTTTGTGGGCTCTGTTATTGTCTCGCCTGGCCGTCGGAGTGCAATCATCTTGGTCTTGCAATTGGCGAAGCTTCAGCGGGCTTTGCAAATGCTTTTCCCAGCCCCACCTTCGACCTTCGACCTTTCCCACCTTCGACCTTCGACCTTTCCCACCTTCGACCATTACTGCTGCTCTTCTCTCTTTAAGATCTTCTTTTATCGCCTGTCTGCATTGTTTCGCAAGCTCGGACGTTAGATCGCGGTTGCCTGCAGCTCGTGCGATTCCACGCTGGCGTATTAGCTCGAGAGTTTCTGGAGACAGGCATCTCTTGGTGACCTTCGAACTCTCAGTTTTCATAGGGCTAACGTGAAGATGTCGAATGAGCCGATCGTATTCCTCGTCGATGTTATCAACAACAGCATCTTTCCAAAAGTCGACTAATGAGTAGAATAACTCCCAGTTTGTGGTGGTTCTGGGACTTCGGTTTTTGAATTTAGCGGCTTTTTCTGCTTTCCGCGAGAAATGAAATCTTGCACGAAGGAGGCGATGGTCTGATCCCGTGTAAAATTTTGGGACAACAGCGACATCGGTTAGGCAAAACTTTCTATTTACTTTGATGTGGTCCATTTTGTTATGGTACTCTCCTTTGGGAGATTCCCATGTCAAGCGTTGACTCTGAGGCTTCTGGAATTGCGAGTTACCATGGATGGTCTTTGTCGCCATAATAAGCTCAGAGGGCCGCTCACCCTGTTCGTTCCATTCCAATCCGTGGGTCCCAATGTGAGGTTCCTCAGACGATCTTCTTGGTCCAATCATAGCGTTAAAATCTTCATTGTTGACCTTAAAGAATAAAAGATCTGCCCTGTATAACTCCTGCAAGTTCATACAGAGTGCTTCGACTTCGTCATCCTCGTAGTTTGATGTTGGCGCGTAAACGACGAAGACTGTCAAAGCCGGTGTTGACCCACATCTTTTCAATCGTAAACGTCCGATTCGGGTTGTAAGCTGTTCGAATGAATCGATGTTCATGGACAAACTCGTGTTGACGAGAACTTCGACACCGTTGTCTCCTCTGCTGTCGCATGATCCGAGGGACAGTTCTTTTCCGGTGTAATAGACGGCGTTGAATGGATGGCGTCGTCCCGTCTCGGCCAGGCCCATGGCTTCGTACCGTATCACTCTTGCTTGCATGAGCAAGTCTTCTATCGAAGACTCGGATGTAACTGTACGTGCATTGTAGGCACAGATCGTCACCATAGTTTTTGATCCAAGCAGTTTCCGTTAGTCCTGAGATTTTAGCACCCTCTTCGTACTCGTCTTACCCAACGCGAAATTGGGTGCTCTTTCGGGGTCAGGGGAATGAGGCCCGTTTTTTTTTTACTATGTTTAGCGTTTTTGATACCCACGTATGGCTTGCTGGTCTCTGAACGTGGGGCTGGTTATGCTCACGGGTATCATGCCGGGCTCTCCCAGAGTGCACATGGAGCTTATTTGTTGGAGGTGACTCCTAACCGCCTCTCATATACTTCTCTGTCACTTGATTGCAGGCTTTTGGCCGAGTTGACTCGTAGAATACAATCGGCATAGAGCGAGAACGCACTCACACACGTATGCATGAATACGCCTAGCAAATACAGAAAGTATGTGCCAAATCGACGCAGCAGAAACAGGGAGTCCATCCCCTGGATCCACCTGCGTCTCAGGGAAGCAAAGGTCGCTTCTGGTCCGCGATTAACCCCCTATCCGCCACCTGGGACTCTCTACGTAGCCTCGCGACTAACCGGCTAGAGATCCCTCATGTGAGGGAGATCCGTGGACGAAAAGATAATATTGAATAAAATCAACAACTTTGGCCGATTAAAAAATCTAAATTTATGGTCAATTAAAAATTTGAAAACATGTTTAAGTCATCTTCAAGAAGTTACATTGACTATTTTGTACAATTGTTATAGGCTCGGATTGAGACCCCAACGTTGCTATTTTTAGCACACTGTAAATTTTCATAAAGGAATGTTTAAAAATTGTTATATTTCACTACCGTTCTTATTTTTCTTTTTTCTTGGCATCGAGATATACTTTTTGCTACCCATATTTTGATTTCACATCCGTCTGTTCTGCTTTCAGTCTTGTCAATTTCAGCGCTTTATTTTACGATGAGCTGTATGTCAACAGTCGGCTTTGGTAATATTGCCAGCACAACCGACAACGAGAAGGTCGGTTTTCTAATGTCATGGCTTTGTTGAGGAGCTCATTCATCGTATCAGTTTATGAATACGTATATCATTTTTAAAGATAAATTATTCACTTCTGCTACTTGTAGATGATTTTAATTCTGTCGCATCAACATGTTTCCTTTAGTCCTTTAGTTTTGGTTGCACGGTGAAATTTAAGGTGTTCGGAGTCTGCATGATGATCATCTCCGCTCTTCTGTATGCAGCTATATTTGGCCATATGACGACGATCATTCAACAGATGACATCTGCAACAGTGAGGTGAGTTCGACGGTTATCCTCATGATCCAGACAGATGAGAAAGACTTCACTAGTAGGGCTAATATGAAACGTCGGATTTCTACTATTAATGTTTGTTAAATGAGTCTTATCGAGGGACAAGCGAACGTACAAGGCGTGCATAGTGCAGTGCTTAGAGATGGCTTGCAATATACAAGTGGTCCTTGGTTTGATCATGCGCTACCGGGTCAACGAACACTCCATCTCTTCGGAGTAGGAAAATTTGTACCCGATTTGTTTGGTATGATAACAGCATTCTTTTGATACATTGGTGTGCCACCGAAAGTTATTTTATAGACCAAATGTGCATTCAACCACTTTCAATTATGATTGATGAAGTTGAATGCATGGTGCATCTCTGGCTGAGGCATTAATTAAGGCCAATCGCTTTACCTTTTATCATGTGCTTGTTGTTTGAGAGTACACTTCCTGGCTTCTGCATATAGGACTAATGAGCCAAATTCGAGGATTTTGCTTCTCTCAACATCATATTCCCCAATTAAATGCGATTTATTTGGATTTCTTAATCGAAAATTGAAGCAGTTTTTCTCCTGGAAGTTTTTTATGTTAATTATAGAGAAAGGAAGTAGTGATTTTCTTGTCTTTTTTAACCTCTACTATAGTTGGTGCTTGAAAAAGCCGTTTTCTGTTCTAGGTATCACGATATGATCAGTAATGTTCGGGAGTTCATCAAGTTGCAGGAGGTGCCAAAAGAATTGGCTGAACGTGTGATGGACTACGTAGTGTCGACCTGGGCAATGACGAAAGGCATTGACACCCAGAAGGTGTGTTATGAGTGGATAGTGAACTTAACGTCGACTATTTGTAAGGGTTCTCGTCGCAACAGAAAGGCAAGAAATTGAACATTGAGTGTAGATCACAGACACCGCCTTTGTAGTTCTCTAGAACATTTTAACAATTTTGTTGGTTTTCTTGAAACTTGCTTCAGTCTTCATTTGTTTATTACTAAGTATAGCATTACTAAGTAAAATAAAAGGATTATATGTAAGCTAAATGGGGCTGGACTGCAGCTTATAACTATATTTTTTATAATCACAATCTTATCCCTTTTATTTACTGCCTATTCTTTTTAATGGTAGCGTAGCTTGTGAAATATAACAATCATAATTCTGAGATATTTGCAAAACTCCGGACCGCAGGTGTCTGGGGTGGAGAGCAAACGCGCTATTATCCTTTACCCGGGCAGTATTTCGCCTGTCTCTTAGCTAGTTGTATCGATCACAGCCATCAGCATTCTTCCTTTAACGAGACTGATCTGGGGAGAAGAGAAACGAAGGGCCCGTATGGTGTGGCGGTGAATACGTTGCCCTGGAAAGGATAATATCGTGTTCGTTCCCCACCGCAGACACCTGCGGTTCGGAGTTTTGCAAATATCTCAGCACAATGAAAGTTATTTCTTTTCATTTTTTCATTTTATATAACCCGTCTTCATGTCTACTTTGCAGATCCCAACAAATCCCACATTAGATTGTTTTTCGCATCCATTGTCCACGAAGTTCTTCCAAGCTTACTTGTGGCTTTGGTTGTTGCTTGAGGATTTCCACTTCATCTTGAATGGTGTAGATTGCTCATCGAGCGATTCTTCCTGGAGTCCATGGCTTGGCTGGAGCGTTTCCAAATAGATTGCAAAGAGAAATTTTTTCTCAGACATGTCCGATACCAATTGTCCTACGCCTGAGGGATGACAGGCTTGGTTGGCCCGGAGCAGAATCGTACTAGCACCATGCTCGAAATGACGGACTATCTATTCACTATCACTGTACTATCCGGCGCCTATCACTATATATTATCATATTTTATTATAGCTCTTTATCTCAGCATAGTACTTGGAATAGTAGTGATGAACTTCTTTAAACTCGTTTACTCTGGTGGAGGATAAGATTATAAGTGTCGCGATTATTGTCAGAGTCTTCTACTATCCCAAAGTTCTGGTAAAGCAAATGGCAACGAAATAGAGGAACAAGACTTGTAATTTTTTCCTTCCCGTTATAAGAAACGCAAAACGAGGTGTAGAATAAATTAACCTAAAAACTAAACTGTAGTACAAATTCATTATAGGTTCTCGGTTATTGTCCAAAGGATATGAAAGCCGACATTTGCGTGCACCTGAATCGAAAAGTCTTCAATGAGCATTCCTGTTTTCGCCTTGCCTCCGACGGATGCCTTCGTTCCCTCGCAATGTTCCTTGAGGTTTAGCTAAATTTTTCTAGTAATTCAAAGGACGTTGTCAAATTTGGGTCAACGGTAAGATCTGACAGAGTTTTCTACATAGCGAAAAACACTGATAAAGAAAATAAAGTCTGTAGAGTATGAAAGTATTTGGACAAGTGGTAGAAGTCGTTCCCTCATATTTAGTGGCAAACCGAAACTGTTTCATCTTCTAGAGAAAGTTTAAAAAAGAGAGATATTTTTGCGTCATCGGTGCCACGTTCTCGATAATTTCTATTATATAGATCAAGCAATTGTTTTATATTTACAAATAGTTTTAAGTTGGGGAAAAATAAAAAAGCTAAATTGTAGACCTATTTCTAGTCTAATCATGCCGCTCCTGGCGATCTTCTCTACCACACCGGCGAGTCGGTCGACGCGCTGTGGTTCGTCGTCAGTGGATCATTGGAAGTGATACAAGACGAGGAAGTTGTAGCGATTTTAGGTATGGAAACTGATTTATAACGTGCAATAGGGTTTTCGTTTAAAATGAAATGTTATGCTGACAATTTCAATATTCTATGTTTTAACTTTTATGTTCTGCTTAATTTTTTTTTCCATTGCGAAGTATGATGTGAATGACATCCACAAGGGTGTTGAGACATGAGGGAAACTCGGAACCTTAACTTGGGTTTGAACTCTCGTTTGCCTTTGCAGATGACTCAGATTCCATCCATCACACTAATAGAAGTCCTTTCTTCGACTTTATTTCGCCCATACCTTTACTCTATCAGTGAAATCAGCAATCATTCGTCAAAATAAATGGCCAATGAACTATATATCGGCAACCAACCCAGCTAAGCTAAAGCTGCAGTCGAAATCCTATTTTAATATTTATTTACTGCTTATTATTTTTTAATGGCACAGTTTGATGTAAATTTCAACTATGGAAATTCTCAGATAAGAGGAAAAAGAGTAAAAACATGGCTTAGAGCAAGGCAAAGTGCGGGCCTCGGTTGATGTGGCACATAAGCCCCCAGTAAGGATAATGGCGGGTTTAAAGCCCAACTAAAGTTGCGAGTTTTGGTCATATATCAACGTCCTAGTGGTTGTATTTCTTTTATACGTTTATTTACACATCTAGGAAAGGGAGACGTATTTGGAGACGAATTCTGGAGGAACAACGGTTCAACGGGCCAGTCAGCTGCCAATGTTCGAGCGCTCACTTACACCGATCTGCATATGATCAAAAAGGATAGGCTTATGGAGGTATTTCATTGAATAATGTTCTTATAAACGTATTTTAGAATATGTGAACATAATCTGCTATTCCTTCTTTTTTCGTCATTAAATGAATGACTGAAATAGTTCGTTTTCAGGTTTTGAATTTCTACAAGGCATTCGCAAATTCATTTGCCAGGAATTTAGTGCTTACGTACAACTTAACGCATCGCTTGAAATTTCGGAAGGTGCGTTCGTTGATATAAGAAAACCCTTGAGATTTTCTGGAAGAATCACATACTTATCTACATAGGTTCGGTACACAATGTTCAAAGCATTTTTTTTGTATTCGTTAGAAATATCCAGCTGCACCATTTTGCTCTTCCTTCCACTCCTTTGCTTATGGAATTCATAATCGCTGAAAGAGCGCAGGTATTTTAGAATAGAATAGAGACCCGCCACCGACATTCAGCATTCATCGATTAATTTTTCGCATTCTTGTTGAACAAATGCGAGGTGTTATTTTTATTCTTTATTCACGAATAACCTGACGTTTTGGCGGACTTCGCCTTCCTCAGAGCCTGGAAAGGTCAGGTTGATAGCATTCTATTCGGCCAAACACCTCCATAACCAACCAGAGAAAACACTAAACCAAGATTTCAATCACATTGAACGCAGAATGGCTTCATCGCATACTCACTGCTTTCTATGAGTCTTCCACTGAATATGTCGCCTGAAGACCAGCCCCACAGAGTTTACATGTAAGCGTAATGTGCCTCTCACATCAAAACAGCAGTCTTAGATACTGCCCGATATCACGCGAGATAATGAGCCATTCTTCCCTGCATTTCATTTTCGGATTCTTGGAATTAATCCAGAATGCTTCAAGAATTTTACGCGCTTGTGTTTTCGACTCCTGTGCGAGGATCCTCATTTCTACTTCAAAATCTTCCCCGTTAATGTCTCTGTGCCCTATGCGTGCTCAGTGGGGTACTTGATCTAACTTTAAGTTTACCGACTAGGTGTTTTTTATACGGACACGGAGTGCTGTACCCGTTTCGCCAATGTATTCGTCTCCGCACGCCTTACATAAGATCAAATAAACTGTACTCGAACTCATGCAATCACCGTCTCTACCATTGGGGCAAATTATACAACTTTGCGTTGTACACAGACAGTCATACAGGCGGTTGCGTTGCGAACTAGTTGGCGTCTTAGATTACTCGGTGGAATTTCATTTATGGTTACCGAGTTCTCTAGACCGGCCCTTCTCAAGCACCGCTTTATAGTCGCACTTATATCATTTGAGATGAAGGGCAGGATAAACGAGACCTTTTTATCTCTAGAGTTGTTGTTTGGGAGCCTATTATTTCCCTTACACCTATCTCGAGCTGCAGTTTCGTAGCCATTAGAAATGACTATTTGCGGTAATACGTGCCGGGACTCCTCTCCTCTCTTCCTGTGCACACGTTGGTTGCTGTTCGAAACATATTTCTTACGAGAGCTCTTTTCGTGTGAGAAGGGTGAGAGAAGAGGTAATGATGGACCAAGAGGGTTTTACTACTTGGCTAGAATAGGGACCACCATGTTCCTTCTTTGTGTAAGCAAAGAGCATAAATGAATAATAATTATACAGCTGATTTCCTTCCTGTCAATTGCTTTCTGAAAAGTAAAACTATACTTTGTTCAATAACTGAGATGTAGAGTGCGTGTGGCGAAGTGGTTGGAGGCGCCACTGCGACACGCACGTGGAATCGATCCCTGCGCCCGTCGCCCGCCAGGCCTTCCATCTCTCCGGGGTCGGCGAATTGGTACCGTACTTGTCTGGGAGGATGGCGGCACTGACTCATTGCATCGGTGGTCCTTCGCGAGTCATTGTAAAGTCCAGATATGCATTCAATCACCTCCAAACGAGGCTTAATGAAGTCGAGTTCATGGCGCATCCCTCATGGATCGATCAACGACGAGAGCTTTATCTTTTATTATTAACTAAGACGTATAAAAACTGTTCGCAACTAATTATTCTATCGGCTTTTCAGAAACATAATTTCTGCTGAAGGATTTTTTAAAAAATATGTGAACTAACTGCTGATGTAAAAGATATTATTTTTATAACAGTATTTTGTTAACTGGAAAATAATGTTTTATTACACGATGTAGTGCGTCATTTGACTTTTGAAAACACAAAATTGAGTGACATGGAGATGGAATTCGGTGCTGAACAAACAGCAATGGTCGTAGATGTAAACTAAACAGAGAGCGAAGAACAATTTCGCTGATTTTAACCTGGTCCGGAGTTTTGCATACATCTCAGCATCATTGTAAAATTTTACATCATACCCTACCATGTCATTGTAAAGGCCAGATATGCATTCAATCACCTCCAACGATGCTTAATGAAGTCGAATGCATGGTGCATCCCTCAGGGATTGATCAACGCCGAGAGCTTTATCCTTTTATCCTTTTTACCCTACCATGAAAAATTGTAAAGGGTAAAGGATAAAGCTCTCGGCATTGATCAATCTCTGAGGGATGCGCCGTGCATTCGATTTCATTAAGTATCGTTGGAGGTGATTAAATGCATATCTGGCCTTTACAATGGCTCGCGGTGGCCTGCCGATGTATCGAGCCAGTGCTGCTATCCTCCCAGACAAGTCTGGTATTAATTTGCCGACCCCGGAGGGATGGATGGCTTGGTGAGACATGGGCGCATTTCACGTGCGCGCCGCAGTGGCGCCTCCAACCACTGCCCCACACGCGCCTCGTGAAAAATTGTAGTAGGCAATAAATAAAAACTTAACAACGTGATATTGACTGCAGCCTCAGCTTAGCTGGGTTCATAGCCGATTTGGGCTCTACAGATCAATCTCGTTGACGGGTGATTGCTAATGGAACTGATCGATAGAACTACCTGTGAGACAGGCGAGACGAAAGACCTGTATGGTCTGCTGGTGAATGCCTTAATCCCCAGAAAGGATAATAGCGCGTTTGTTTCACACCGCAAACAGCTGCGGTCCGAAGTTTTGCAAAAATCTCAGCATCATTGTGGTTTACTGATTGTTTTCAAACAGTATCTTGTTCAAGGTGGTAGACGTCAAGCGCGAAAACGAATTGAACGCGAGGCGGAAGAACGAGAAGATCACTTTACCACCTGATCATCCTGTTCGAAAGCTGCTCTTCCGTATGAGAGAGCGGCATGGACCCAGGATATTTCCCAGCCCAATGTTCGCTGATATTGAAAAGGTAAAGCCTTTCTTTCGTTTTGGACGTTCTCATACCTATCCAAAATTTCAGAAGCTTGCCAAACGTAAATCTTACGATTAAATTCTACTACTTTTCTAGATCCTGTATGAAGTTTTTCTTGGTTTCTTATTGCTTATTATTTTTTGCTCAAAGACGCATGACAGATCAAGTTCACTTGCTTTTCTGCGAGGGCTCATCTAGAATCGCTGGCCATTGACATGGATCCGAACATTAGATTTACGCTTATCGTTGCCTTTCCGATAATGCGTCCAGTAACGACGGGGAGTAACCCTTTATTTTCCTGACTTTTATATTAAGCCTCCAATACGTTTATTCTGAAGGAATCGTAAGAGAGGCGAAACAGTAGGCACAGATGGAGTTCTTTTCTGTCTTGTTCACTACATTACCTCTCATTTGTAGCTTCGCTTAATCAGCTGTTTCTCCTTGCTCAGCTTTGGAGCACGGTCATCCAGCACAATGACTTCTCAAGCCAGAAAATTCCGAGATGCGCTTTTCTTTGGACACTAGAAACAAATGCGTTCCCTATGAACAACATTTTCTTGAGAACCAATTGATGATCAATGTTTCCACATGTACTGTCGAAATTGACTGGCTTCCTTTCTGCTGTGCTAGTTTATATCATAAGAACGATGTCGTCACCAAACCGAAAATGGTATAATTGGCTCTGATCGACTTACACTTCCATGTTGCCCATTTCTAGTTTCTGCAGCCATTTTCTAACGTGGTTACAAATCATTTTGCTCACATGATTGTTGAAGGAATTTGGTATTTCTGATTGGCTGTTGAGCTTTCTTATTGTGTGGACGTGAGCCAACGTCTAAGCTATTTGGTTGCTCGATTGGCTTTGGATTGTCTAACGTTCTATCGATCCTGTTGAGGATAATTCGAGCAAAGCGATTCCAGACGACAGATGAATGGTAGATTTCGGCGGTAATCAATCTCTGAGAGCAACGACGCGTTCGAAAGTACAATTGGGTATTGGTGGATGACATCCCACTTTCTCAACAACTCCTCTCCTCGAAAATGGAAGGGGCATCGGCCAAAAAAGTAAAAAGAGAAGAGTCATAAACTTTATAGCTTTAAAGCTTGTTCCCAGGATCGACTTTCTATTAGCCTTAGCATTGGAGTATGAATACTTTGTTTTCTTGTTTAGCAATCGCGAGGTTGTTATACAGCATACATTTACTTCCATAGAAAAGCACACAATACAATACAACACAACAGTAGCTGACGTTTCGGCAGTATCGCCTTCTTCAGAGCCTGGAAGGGTATGCTGATATACAATTTATTAGGCCAAACACTTCAGTAACACTTACCAAAAGACGAAAGACTCTATGGCAATTAATTGCCACAGAGTTTTTCGTCTCGATTCTCGACAGAGTAACAACCTCGCGATTGCTAAACAAGAAAACAAAGTATTTAAAGCTTGTCTCAATGTAGTAAATTCATACACGTCTTGATCATTGAAAAGCGCAGACTCTAAATATTTTTATTTAGATTAGTAAATCTTCTTATGAGCCAAGATGTATCTGTTTTATTATCAAAAAACCGATTGGCTTGGCCCAGATATGCAATGGCTATCGTCGCGTTTGTGTCAATTTAGGGATTGAAAAAACAGAACGCGGATATGGATCGGATCTCATCGGTGCATTCAATGGTGGATGAGACGTCGAATCTGCTCGCATCCAGCCATCCGTCGCGATCACCACGAAATGGACAGAAAAACAAACGAGCACCATTGCTTGTCGGTGACCTAGAGATATTACATACCTTGAATATCCACTTGTCGAAGACGTTTCCATTGCAGAAGCGGCAAACAGTTGATGACGATGCGCTCTCGAGAACCAGTTGGGGAGCAGGCAATGGCGAACAGAAACAGAAAGAACGAGTACGTTTGTTTGCTCTTGTTTCATTTGTTCTTTCATGTATTCAATCTCATGGGTCTTCTTCATGCCAAAGATTTCGAGCATATTATTAAGAGCAAAATAGTATGTTAAGAGCGGACCAAAATCGACCATGCCTTTGCCATAAGGCTTAGGTGTACTCAAGGGCTAAGTTCTTTGTTCTTCCGGTTTGACTTATATCCTTCATTTACACTTAATCATATCCATGTGCGATTTCGGAGATATCTTGCTATATGCTAATTCTCTTTTCTAACTCTGCAAAGTATGCCATCTAATAGTCGAAAAGCGAACGGGATGAAGTGCGGAATCGTTTCCAATCCATTCTGCTACATCATTATCTGCTACAGAAGAGCATGAAGCTGTCTCTGAGACTACTTGGTCCCTTTGTGAATAACTGGGAAGGTAGTTATCAACATTCCTTCTTGAAAAACAGCTAAGTTAGTGCAAATGTGATAAAAACAAAGGATAAAGCACTCAGTGTCGACCAATCCCTGAAGGATGCACCATGTATTCGACTTCATTAAGCATCGCTCGAGGTAATTAAATGCATTCCTGACTTATCCAGTGACTCACGATGGCTCACATCCTATCCTATCCTATTCTATCCTACACTCGTGCACCCTTATTGCTCATATCGTCACAGTGCTTGCGAAGAACTTGAAGTAAAGGTCATGAATAACCTGAATAACCTTGCCGTTCTAAATGCTTTCACTGCTCCATACTAAAGCCTTGGTTTAAATGGACTTCATGTGCCGAGGACATTTTTGATCGAGTAGATCGCTTTCGTCGACGTTTCCAATAAGGGCATACTCCAAAAAGGTTAATTTTTACCAAGAAGATTTTGCCAAAAGGGAAGAACTGATCTGATCCTTTGTTTCTGTGAAGCTTTAATCTGAAGAGCTATCGAGTAGTCAGAACGTGGTTATGAAACCGTCATTCTTGTACTGTTACTCTTTGCGAGAGGTTTTCACATCCAACATCAATAGAAGATTATCCTGAACTACGAGTCATCAAAACATTTATTCTTATTATTCATAGTTAACTTAGAGAACCTCTCATCCCTTAACGTTCCTAGGAACTTCACTAGGTAGTAGTGTCGGGAGTTCTAAATCGGATAGAGGTGCAATTAGAATAGAACTGTGAGACTATAAAGCATGCATCGATCTTTTCTTCGTCGTATTCTGATATTAAGACCTAGGCGACAGCTATTGTCGGAGTTAGTATTGATCCACATCTTTCCAATGGCAGGCGTTTGATTTTGGTTATTCGTGACGTTTTGCGTGCATAACGAAGCTTTTTGCTGGTGAAGACACCAACTCTGATGACACTTCTTTCCACTACGGTGTGTTTCCAGGCACAGTTCCATTAATGACGTTTAACGAACATTTCATCCCGTCTCCTTTTGTCCTAAGATGTCTTTTTAGCCTTCATATCATATTTTTCATCGCCATGCATTCAGTCAAAACGTTAGATGAAATCTTGCTTGCGTTCCTGGAATAAATCGTCACCATTTTGCCTCTAGATTTCTACAAACTAATACAACCTTATATCGCAGCACCCGGTTTTTTTCGCAGCCTATTTGATTTTCTTCTGGAGGTAACTGTATGTAGGGCGCATGTAGCGCAGTGGTTGGAGGCGCCCTGCAACACACACGTGAAATTGTTGCTTGCCCCCAAGGCGCAAATTGATACCCTACCTGTCTGGGAGGACAGCAGCACTGGGTCAATACATCGGTAGGCCACCGCGAGTTATTGTAAAGGCCAGATAAGCACTCAATCACCTCCAATCACCTCCAAACGATGCTTAATGAAGTCGAATGCATAGCGAATCCCTCAAGGATTGATTAACGCCGAAAGCTTTACCCTTTATTATCCTTTATAACAGAATGTATCTATGGATCTCGATGATTGCTTCCAACAGGCAGGTGGGAATGCTATATAACATAGAATTGCAGCAATTGCAAACGTACAGTCTATGCATACTTGCATAAGAATATATATGAATTGTATTAGTAAATCCGACTCATCCGAGATGAATGCCTTCATTTCCTGAATCTTTGTCGTTCTCAGGGCGAGTAGGTTGGGCTTCTTTCAAAAGAAATTGGCTTTACGGATGAGAAGAACAAGGACGATAGTAATAAGTTCTAAAACTGTAAAATAAAATCCAGCGTACACAGAGTTCATTAACGATAGAAAACAAGAAAAGAATGACATATCCTTCTCTCAGCTCATCAGGATTGAAGAATTTTTTCTTCGGCCTTTGTAGGATTTCTCGCCATTTAGCCACTATGCTTTCTGGAGTTCCAAGGTCAGCCAGACCAAAGTCTGACCCAAGTTGTCGGAGACACAGGCAGTTGCCGTCCTTGTCGATCAGATTGAAATTTGCTACCGTGTTTGACTAGCCTGCTACCTAGTTTGGTAACAACACGGTGGTGGATCGTGATATTGGTTTACTCACATAAGTGAGCTTCTTTATGGAAACGCCGGACTCCTCTACTTGGCAACCCCTGCTGGGGAATGAATTCTTCCGCTGTACATGTGCATGTTCGCAGCCCGATACCCGCAAACACCTCTCATCCACGATGAGGCGGTAAACCATCAGGAGAAATACTACCTTTTGCCTAAGATCAAATACAGTAAGAAAGGAAAAACAGTTTAGGATAGTGCGGTATCTTGTGGAAGCACTAAGTACCTTATAGTCAAAATGGCAAGTCTAAATAAGGACGTCAGCTTAAATTAGTGATGAAGTTTAAAAAGTTTTAAATTTTTTGGATTTATCCTTATCTTAGGAAACCCGATATCAGGCTTTTGGACATCTCATTAGCATTTATCATTTTCATGCCTTCTCACAGTATTAAAACTTGGAATACTAGCGGGAGAATTACAAGAGCACCGTTTACTTTTTTGTTTTCATTTTAACAAGGCTTACTGTTTCCACGGTTCCTTTTATTTAGCACGAAACGTCGTTGACTAACATCCGATCTGAGATGAGGTCGAAATTCGACTTGATTAACGACAAACTTAGCGTGGTGGAACAAATCAACTCACGACTGCTGACTCTTGAGCGGCTCATTATTCAAATGAGGAACAGCCCTGGAGGTGCGTTGAAATTTGTTTTTTTTTCTAATTGAAAAAAATTCTACAGGTTTGTCTAGGTGGATATAAAAGAAACTTGATACATCTGCAGTACTACGAAAGTAGCTGCATAGGCTAAATACCCATTCAATCTTCTTACTACGCTTAATGGCTTTGAATTTGTCGTGCATCTCTGATGAAATAACCAGCGCCAAATATTTAGCTTTTTATCTTTTAGCAGTTAGCTTTTTAAACTGAAAGAGCAGAGTGTTGAAAAAAGTCCCAAGTTATTGTTTCCTTGACGAGCATACTCGAACTTACTAACACAATATTCTTTTTACAGCAGCTAACCTTTTGGGCGTTTCGGCCTTCTCAAATCCTGGAAAGGTTGAATTGATGCTTCTTCAAATAATACTAGTAATCTAATCAGTTAAATTTTTCCTTAATCTCAGCAGAAAAGACTCTAAACCTAACTTTTAATCGCACGAGAAACATCTTTTTTGAACATTCGCGGCTATCTTTTGCATAAGCTTTCCATTAATAGTTGGAGGGCCAGCAGCACACAGTCACCCTAAAGTATGGTACGAGGTCACGCGTGATTATTCCTTCTTGCGGCTCATTGTTGGATTTTTAAATTTGTCCTAAACGCTTTAAGAGTTTTGCGTGCAAGTATTTTAGAGTGTTGTGCGAAGACGGTGAATTATTTTTCGAAATCGTCTCTGTCTCTTATGTCTCTGTGTCTTATGTCTGCCTAATTTAGTGCTTTTTGACCTATTGTTTCCCATCTAGGTGCGGACGCAGAATGGGTCTTTCATTCTCGCCGACACATTTTTTCTGGCACACTTTACAAGTTTTTCTCCTGAGGTTATGAAATTATTGCGCTGAGTCGATTGCGCATTAGTTCTACTTTTCCAGCGTTTAAAATGAGGGAAACTGCCGAAACTTCAAAAAGTTTTGAATGAATCCTGCTATCGATAACCTCGTTTCTGTCCATCAAAAAAAAACCATATCCTTTTACTTTTAACCTTAGCTTATCTAATCCTAACCTTCACATTACCTTATCTAGCTTTAACCTTTAAAACCTTTTACTGACCAGTGACGAGGTCAGTGAAAGTTCGGTCGCAGGAATCACAAGAATCGAAAGTTTTCAAATTCTTCGAAAAAAGGGATTAAATGAACTTTTTCTAAATAGCTTTTTACTAAAGCGAGCACAGACTGCTATTTTTCGTTCACGCTCACTCAAATTCAGGTCATACGCCGTCAACGCTGCCTGCAAACTCTTTTATGGTGCTGAACGAACCTGGCGGCTCACAACTAGAAGTCTCGGATACTTTTGCCCGTAGTGCCTCGTGGAATCAGGACAACTGGCGGTTGGTTCAATGAGCAGCAATCTTCAATTCTTTCAAAAAAAAGAAAAAAAGAATAGTGTGAAATGAGTCTTTAGAAAAAATCTGTTTACGAATTTTTTTGACAACTTTTTACAATGTAAACGTTGTAGTGTTTATTATGTGGAATTATGCAATCTCCTTGCAGGCCTGTACCACCACTGGAAGAGTTAAAGAACGTTGAGTGGAACAGCGAAGACAGTCCTTCTGGAGTGCCTTCTATTCAAATTGATGACGACACAAACAGAGCATTTCACCGGCCACCCGATCGCCGACGTATCTAACATTGCAGCAATGTACTGAAAGGATTGTAGTGTCGTCTATGAGAGTGGAAGAAGCAGTAGGACCATCGTGTAAGTGATGAAAATAGACGGATCTTCGCTGCTCTTGTCGTTGCCATGTACTGTGCTGAGGATTGCTGTACTGCCGCATGGACCTGACTCAGTCATTATGATCCGTGTCTTTTCCGACGACATCAGGTGTATTTGCGTTTTTGTGCGCGTTACCATTAAACATCACTTACGCTAGGACTCGTCAATTTGGACACTGTGCACTCCAATCTGGGCTCAAGTGCTCATCTTGTATTTTCGTCACTTTTTTAGTGTACCGGGAAATTCCAGTTTCCAACATACTCTGGTAGTGATCACGATGTCTCCTGCTTCTAACAAGTATAGAGACTCGAAAATAGATTCGTAATAAGTCAATGAGTTTTCGTTATACGTAATACACATTTGAACTACGTATTTTCGAAGGTAGAATTCCCATTTTGAAAATAGGTTTCTGCCAGAGCTGTGGAAATTTCCATGTAAGACTACTCCCAGGTCTCACGAAAGCATCGATTTTTTTTGTTGAGAGCTTCCCAGCTGTATAGAATCTTGTTTTAAGTTAGGGCCACTGACGTGTATTGAACCTGGCTGGGTAACCTAACGATGAACAAGGCACTTTCTTCATCCATGCAAAGTTCAAATAAATGATAAGCTAGGATATGAATGAATTGAGATTCACTGCTTACCTAACTTCTTTCACATCTCCACAATATTTTTTATTTAGCAAGTTCTGTAAAGTAAATAGTACTTTTGAAATTGGGTTTAACATTTTCCTCTATTTTTCATAGCCCGTCAAAACCTGTGCAATATTCGACTGTCGGAGCTTCGATTTTGGATCGGAGCCCAACTTCTACTGCTATGTGGGATATATTTCCGTGTAAAATGAATGCCATTTTGCGACATATCGATTAACTTCGATATTATTCATGTGATTTTCTCCGAATGTGCATTTTCACTGGATTGTCTGGTTTCGAATTTGCTCGTCAGTTCAGCTACATTTCAATAACGTTTCACTTATACTTGCTTGTTGTTGATAAATGCGCCAAAGATATATAAAACATCATCAATACTTAATTCCGTTAAGTTTGTTTTTCTGAAAAGAAAGTTTTGCCACAATGATGCTGAGATATTTGCAAATCTCCAGGCCGCAGGTGACTACGGTGGAGAGCGAACGCACTATAACACTTTCTGGGGGACTAACGCGTTTGCCACCACACTATGCATTTCCTTCTTTTCGCTTGTCTCTCAATTAGTTCTATCGATCGGTGCCATCAGCAATCACCCGTCAGCGGGATTGATCTGGGTAGCCTAAATCGGCATGGAGCCCAGTTAAGCAGGGGCCATAGTTGAAATCACATTACTAACTTTTTATTTGCTGCCTACCATAAATGCGAGGTTCCTGTATTCCCTCTTATTGCAGGTTATTGACCGATTTATATGTCAACGAATCTCAGAGTATGGGGAAACAAACAGCCGTTTCTGATGACAACGAATCTATGGCTTGTCGGAATAGATTTGGAAAAAAAAACCTCACCAGCAAACAACATGCTTAAAGAGAATATGATCCCATTTATCTTGCCCTTCGTTTCCAACGAAATAAGTGGAGCCATAAAACTTTGCTTAAGGAATGTCGCTCCAGAGAATTCGGCAACAGTGAATGAAATGCCATCGAACACTTTAAAACGACAGCTATTCTGTGACCGCTTCTACGACCGTCTATGCGCAATGCAAAATTGCACAGTACACCCTAACTGTAGAGAAGGTTATTGCATGAATCCGGAGCGGTGTATCCGATCTCTGTGGTGTAACGGCGAGTACATTGGCAAAACCTGTAGAAGATCTTGTGTCCGTACAAATGAACAGTCAAGCGGTAAACTTCAATTCAAACAGGCTAGTTCATAGGGCGCAAACGTGACACCGACACGTATGGAAAAGTCTAAAAGTAGAAGTTAACCTCCTCGTACAGAATCGAAAACTTCTGCAAGCAAAACTCTTGAAGCAACCCGGATAAATTTGAAGAATCCATTCATTTGCAAAATTCATTAGAAGTGGTGGCTTTCATCAAATTTTTTCCACCTTAAACGAGCACTCTGTCGAAAACACATTAATTCTGCAAGGCACTTTATCAAAAGTAACGAATCCCGTTTATTATCTTTTTTAAAATGTTTTTTGAAGAGTTTCTTTCAAAACGGCCTTGATGTTTTAAGAACAAAATCGCTTCCATTTGAAATTATGCGAAATTTTTATTCGAGGAGGGATTCAAACAGCGTCTGAACAGTTAGAAGAATTTATATGACTTGTCTTCAGGTCTACTGTACGGATCCCAGCACTTCTTACATTCTATTTGTTTCCTGTCATCTATTACCCACGAAGATCTTCCAACTTTACGTGTGGCTTCGATTTCCACTTCATCTTAAATGCCGTAGAATGCTGGTCGAGCAATTCTCCCTGGATTCTGAGATAGCCGGGATGGAGCGCTCTCAGTTAGAATTGCAGAGTGGTCTTTTCCCGGGCAGGTGTGGTACCAATTTCCTAACTCCGGAGGGATGAGAGGCTTGGGCTGCCAGAGCAGAATCGAATTAGCAATGTTCGTGGTGACAGACATCACTACCACTGTGCTATCCGCCCCTTTTGAAGTAATTTCACAACAAATATATCATTTTTATACCATTGTTCAATAAGTCACTGGAGTTGTCACCTTGTAAAAATTTCGATTCTTTTTTTATAAGGTTTTTGTTTCCTTCGGCAATTATGTGAAGAAAATTAATTTGTAATTGTTTTCCCGTTTTCCAACTGTTAACTGAGAACGGAGTAATCAACATGTATTTGAATTGTTGAGATTACACGAGGTAGAGAAATGTATTTATTTCGATTAACGTTTCGACGTCTTTGTTTTCATCAGAGCCGATGATCCGTGTCAGTAGTCCACAGTTGTTCGTTATCTCGATGTGGTGTCTTCGTCGTCGTACTGAGACGGGATCTTAGTGAGCATAGCACGAAGCGACAACGAAGACGCCACCGCGAGAACACGAACAACTGTGGACCATCGACTCGGACCATCCGCTCTGATGAAGACGAAGACGTTGCAACATTAGCCCAAATAAATACATCTATCCACCTCGTGCAAACTCAACAATTTAAATAAGCATCGATCATTTTGTAACCAAGTTTAAATGAAGGTCGGTTTGAAGACTGAGGACGGAACATCCAATATTTTCCATGAAAAATGAAAGTACATGAAAATGAGATGCCAACAAGGCGCCTTCGCTTTTCTGCTTAAAGCATTCATAGAAAATTCAAAAATTTTATTCCAAACAAACCCGTTCAAAATACCTTTGAAAAAACGCAGAGGTACATAACAATTTAAAAAAATACATAATGGTTGAAAATGAAGTAAAACCACTGAAAGGTCTCAATGAGCTCAAAAGTGGACTGAAAAGGAAAAAAAATGAAGAGGAAGGGAATAACAGGCTAGCAGCATACCTGTTTCTAATTGATTCAATTAGAGCTAAGTTGCAGAGGAAAGTAGTCCATACGGGCGGAACAAGCCAGGTCTTTTGTTTTATTTGGGTCTTTCATTGCTAAATCTTCCTCGAAGCTTCAAAAACGGAAGCCACAATTAGGTAAAATCGAAAAAATCCACGTTTTTCAAGGAAACAAACCGATAGTCAAATGTTATCTACAAAACTTCAAAGAACATTTACCTAAGAGGCCCATAATTTAGGTTATCGATGTACGAAAAATTTTAAGAAGTCAACTCAATAGAAGTATTAAAACTACTAGTAATGAAACTGGTGAGGGACACATAATACTATTACGGTACCTCCAATCAGAGCTGTACGAAGAATACTGTAGCCTTTTCCCTATGAACGAACTTGAGAAGTCGGCCGAGCCAAACGGTCGGCTGTAGCACATTTGTGTGTTGCAGTGATCAGTGGCACAGAAACACCAGTGTTCATAGATTTCCAGCTGAAATGTTTCCTTTCAAGCAATTCAACATATTTGGCTAGGTAAAATTCTGGTCTGCCCTGCTCCCGGTGGTTAAATATAATCGTCAAGAGAACCATTTTTAAGCTCGTATTCTTGAGAATCCGATAGTGGTTGAGTAGTATTAGCGATGTTAACAAAGTGTTCTTCGTGCTGAGCTATCTTGTACCTTGAGCCTTGTTTTTTAGAGTTGTACGAAAAGCAGCCATTTGTAAAATTACCTCCAGTCCATAGTTTCAGCCAGAAGAATCTCACGGGTACTTTGTGAGAAATAGTTGTTAGAGTATATGCACAAAGTGCCTAGCATGCTTTCCAATAAGGTGATTTCAGCCTTTATGGACCTTTAGGGTTTCAGAAACGCGTCAGAGTCTTCAGAGCTCATAACGAGAAAAGACCATCAGCCTTCCTTAGTTGAATGAAGGCTTGCCATCCTTTTCAACTAGGTTAATTGAATGGCGTAAGAAAATGTCTTGCGTCTCACCAAGTTTCCGGGTAGAAAACTGAACTTTTCATTGATGGATTATGGTACCAATAGATTTACTCCATTGTGAAGAATATATACACGAAATACAATATAGAAATATTATATTTCGAAATATACTGCCTTGTAAAAAAGAGCATCTCCGGGTAAAAGTGCCTCATTCGGGATGCTCAACTGAGGAGGATGCGACTCGATGCGAACATGAAGACGCCACATCGAGAAGAGGGACAACTGGTGACCATTCTCGGATCATCGGCTCTGATGAAGATGAAGACGCCGAAACGTTACTCGAATAAACATCATTATCAACCTCGCATAAGCTCAACAATATAAGCACGTGTGGATTATTTCACTACCGAGGTTAAATGACAGCCGGTTTCAAAATTATAATATGGAACTTGGTAATAAAGAAATAACCAAAGCATGAGTGAGAATACTGCTGTAGTAGCAGTCAGTAATTTCAGCAATCAAGTGAAATAATAGAAGTAAGCTCAAACCTTGTCGAAATCTGTTGGTAGATAAGTACCAACTTCTGATGGCTTTGTATGAGTACCTAAACCAAGGTGCATATGCTGATCGTCGGTGAGAAAATGATTCGAACAACCTCTACCGATTCCTAAACGCCAAATTTTAAATGTACAAGTTCTAGGGTTTGAAAAAAATAAGAGAAACACCGCGAGTTAATCTTGGAGGTTAGAGATGCCTAATCTGTTGTTTACTCTTCAGATACACAATATTTTCGATAGAAAAATTCGAAGAAATATTTTTCAAGAGCTAGTCGACAGATCCAATTCTTCGAATAAGCATTCAGATTTGATCAATCCCTGACGGATGTGCCATGTATTCGACTTCATCAAGTCTCTTATAGGTGATTGAATGCATATTTCGCCTATACCGCACCTCCATCAACTCAGTGTTTTTGTCCTCTAATACAAATGCGATGCCAATCTGCCGATCCCGAAAAGAAAGGATTGCCTAGGCCAAAATCCTAATTTTTAGATATTCCGTGTAATTCATAGGTTGAAGGATGAAGCGTTCGGTATTCAATTCAATCAAATCGATATTGATCGATAGTTTAGTTTAGGATGTGGCATGTATTCACTTCTATCAAGCACTGCATAAATGTTTGAAGGTAATTTGCACAAACACCTCCAAAAGTCTATTGATAAAAAAAATCAGTAATTAGGCAATCTGTTGCATATTTTTTGACCTAAGAGGGATGGACGGTTTATTTGTCCAGGCGTAACATAGAACTATTGACAATGTGTGCCCTGCAGGGTACTTCCAGCCAGCGCGTGAGAGGCTCCTGACTTATGGCTATGGGTGTTAAATAAATAAAAAAGAAAACTATCGCCTATAAGCTTGATGTTATGTCATAATTGGACATTAAAGCTTGATGATACACGTGCAACAAAAAACAGAAACATTTGCTCGTTTTACAATAATTCTTGAAAAAATTGGTACCGAGAGTTCTTGTGATCCCAGTCTCTCTATTTGTCCCATTTAGAGAAAAAATGAAACAGGTCGACTGACAGTTTTGCATTACATCCGGTTTGTAGTCCCTAAAAATACGGAAAATTCCTCGACAGTCATCAAAATCGACCGGAAGAGATATTGCGGTGACGTTGCCGCCGATTCTCACCAGCGAATGCATTCCTGATCGCTAGACGCCAATGCGTAGTTTCGCTTCAGGAAGAAATGCCGCCATTGCTGAATATGGTATGCCATAAGATGAAAATCTATCAAAAAGTTGAAAAAATTCCAAAGCTCACTGAGATTTCTGATGTTCTAGACGTTTTTTTCCGTGCACAGTTTTCGTAAATGAAGGCACTGAGTAAAGAGAAAATTTGCAGTACTGGGTTTTTTTGCCTCATATTCCTACTCTCTTATTTTAGATTGCTCAATTACTTCTTCTCCAGTCAACATTTAAAAATATTTAGATAACTTAGTGAATATTCGAATTTTCTACCGAGCTTAGGAGTGCATGTGGCACAGTGGTCGGAGTCCCCCTGCATTACACATGAGATCGATCACATCGCCGCAAGCTGAACAGGCTTTGAATCCCATCAGAGTAAGCAGATTGGTATCAGACTTGTCTGGTAGGACAACAGCACTAGTTCGATACAACTGTAGTCCACCACAAGTCATTGTGAGGGCCATATATAAATTCAATCACGCGGAAACTTTTATCATTTATCCTTTTACATAGCTTGACATAAATGTGAAGCAATCAACATGTATATTTTTAAGCAAGTTAAAAATACTAGTGAAGATAAAAACGTAAATCTTTGACGATAAGAGCTAGTCCCCATGAATGAAAGCATTAACAAGGAAAAACATTAGAGTTGTTGAGCAAAATCTAGTGATTTAATTGCGAATGAAACATAACATATTGAAGTATAAAGGTTAAAGCGGGTGCACTATGCATTCGAACCTCATCAGGCATGATAGTGGTGATGGAATACACATTTGGCGTTCATAGTGACTTGCGGTGGCGTAGCGATGTTTTAAGTTAATGCCTTTGTCCTCCCGAACAAGTGTGGCAACAAATTTCCGACCCAGGAGGGACGGAACGCTTGGTGTGCATGGACGCTGGATCGAACCAATGACGACGAGTGTGTTGTTGAACACCTCTAACCACTGCTTTACTCGTTGCTACATATGAAATAATAAAATATCACAAAAAGACCGTCCACGTTGGATCTGCACGAAGATATAATTGATTTCAAAGCCTTACGTTTCACAGCACCTGTTTTTTTTTTTGACTTTATTCCCTTCAAAGAATTTTCCTTCGATTTCTGAAGAAAAACTTAGTTATGGTCTAAAGAAAAGGTAAAAAAAATCAAAAATTTAGTTACTGAACCCTTATGATACACTGCTTTTTGAACAAATCTAATAGCTTGCACGAAACATTTTTCATCAACGATGCAAGCAACTGCAAAGTTGGACTTTGAATGAGTAAATTAAATGTGGTCTCTCCTAGAAAAGAAGGTGTTTATTATGAAAATTCTTTAAAAAATGGAAAAGAGCAACAAACGCAACTTGGAAATGTCAGGTACGTTTTCAAAATCCCTAAAAGTCCATTAAAGCGCGGATAGTACAGTGGTAGTGATGTCCGTCATCACGAGCGTGGTGCTAGTCCGATTCCGCTCTGGGTCAACCAAGCCTCTCATACCTCCGCGGTAAGAAAGTTGGTACCGATCTTTTCTGGTAAAAAATCACTCTCTGAAGTCCAGTTGAGAATGCTCCAGCCTGGCTATCTCTGACACCAGGGAGGATCCAGGAAAGCATTCTACGACATTCAAGATGAGATGGAAATCCTCAAGCAGCAACTGAAGCCACATGTAGAAGTTGGAAGATCCTCGTGAACAATGGATGCGAGAAAACGAATCGAATGTGAGAACTACTGAGATCCGCACAGTAGACATGAAGACAAGTCATATAAAAAAGTGCATTTTAAACGTCAAGAACACTATAGAACAAATAGTGAATTAGGCCATGGCTCATGAAACAGTGAAGCGGTTATCAGTGTAGAATAGTGAGTACGCAATAAGCCTTAGGAGACATCATAACATGAAATAAACGATTGATAGTACTTATTGAGGAAGTCCTCTAAAAGTGTATACCTTTTATATTATACATAAATACAGTACATACATGTATAAAAGGCCCACTCGCGGCATCACGGCTCTGAGGAAGGCGAAATCGCTGAAACTTCAGCCGTCGAGTAACAACAACGACAACAACGACGTCTTATATCAACCTTGCATCAGCTCAACAAGATCAGCTTATAAGAATATATATTATACATGTTTGCACCAACATTGGTCTGTATTGGAAAATGTCGACTAACAAAGCGACTTAGCCATCATATTATTTTCTACGATTCGTTAGGGGATGGACACTTTTGTGAAAATCCCACGGGAGTGTATGGCTTCTTAATCGAAAATCAGGAGAACTTCGTAGAAGTTATAACGAATTACGTTGAGTGTAACATGGAAAAGATGGACTTCTCGATGGTAGGATCTTTCCGGGAAAATAGCCAAGTAGCTTTATGGAAATTAAAGCGTAGTTTTCGTGGAGCCTGTAGCTTCTCTGCTTTTGAAAATGGCAACGAGGTGGTAGTCTAAAGATATTGGCTTGTCAACCTCGTCCGACATCCTCACGACATTCAGCCATCGAGAACACAAGAACATTCACAAAACAAGAAACGTGTTTTCACATAAAAACATTTTACAACAGAAAGAACAGTACTTATTCATTTAAATCGTCACGAAGTAGAATTGCATAGAAATCAATTCACTTTAAAATGAAAAATAAGGATTTGTTTACTGATTCCTTCCCTAAGAATTAAATTGAAGGTGCGGTTTCTGTCTACTTCTTTTCGGTCCAAATCAATAGAAAGTGGCTCTCCTTTTGGATTCTACAATTGTCTTTCGAAGCATTCGTGTTGGGAGGAAAATGGATTAGGTTCCCATCGTAACAGAATTCGATAATGGAATAAGAATGGCGATGTCCTCATTACCGTACTGAAATCCGTCACAACGAATGGAGTTCTTCAGAAATACAACTTTAACGATGCTGAGATATTTGCAAAACTCCGGACCGCAGGTGTTAGCGGTGGGGAACGAAAGCGCTATTGTCGTTTCCGAGGAGTAACGCGTTCACCACCACACCATGCGGGTCCTTTGTTATATAATAACTTATATAACTGCAGCCTCAGCTTAACTGGGTTCGTTGCCGATTTGGGCTTCCCAGATCAATCCCGTTGACGGGTCATTGCTGATGGTAAAAGATCGATAGAACTAGCTGAGAGATAGGCGAAACGAAGGACCCGCATGGTGTGGTGGTGAACGCGTTACTCCCCGGAAACGACAATAGCACGTTCGTTGCCCGACGCAAACAGCTGCAGTCCAGAGTTTTGCAAATATCTCAGCATCATTAATGTTATATTTCGCAATATATAACCTACCATTAAAAAGAGCAGGCAGTAATTGAAACTGGACTTCTTCAGAGTGGAGCAGAATGCATTTCCAGTGGCCCTTCCATTTTATTTCGGAAATTCTCTACTGGTTGCTCTTTTGAAATCGTTCGTTATAAGCGGTATTGCCTCTCTTTTTATTAGTCGATAAAATAATGATAAAGAGTTGTTTCTTTACGAATCAGATATCATAATACCGATAGGTGCTAAATGGATATCCGGATTATCCGGATAAAAAAGAATTGTTATCAATATAGCCTTAAAAGAATAAAAGGAGAAAGCTCTCGGAATTGATCAATCACTGAAGGATGCGCCATGCATTCGATCAAATTAGCGATCGTTGGAGGTGATTGAATGCACATCTGGCCTTTACAATGACTTGCGGTGACCTACCGATGTATCAAATCAGCCCAGTTATCCTCCCAGGTAAGTCTGGCACCAATTTTCCGACCACGGAAGGATGGAATGCTTGGTGAGCCACGGGCGCAGGGTTCGATTCCCTGTGTGTGTTGCAGGGCACTTTTAACCACTAGGCCACACACGCTCCTATAACAACATTAAAAGTTTTATTTATAAGACCTTTCTTTTCTTAGCTAAAGTCATTACTATTACATGTGTTACTAAATTACGATGTGTAGAGTGCATGAAATAGTAGGTATTAATAATAATAATAATAATAATAATAATAATAATAATATATGATAATATTAATATTAATGCAGTGGCTAGAATTATCGCACTGTGCACTAGTAATATCTAGTTCGTTCCCGCATCACAGGCTAACTAATCCTCCAACGAGACAGAGTCGGCGAATCTGCACCAAGCTGAGGCATGGGTACCTTACTATTAAATATATATACCACTACTATTATACTATAGTACTACTGCTACTACTACTACAACTAGGTCTCCTAAAAACTCTTCATATGTTTTTAAAAAAGTATTGAAAGGTAAACATGCCAGCTTTGTCTTGCTGAAATTGCAGTGACGACCGAATACTTCAACTACAAAATGCGCATGAAGTTGTCAGATGGGAGGACATCGGAATGTTTACGTGAAAGGGACACCGGAAGCAAACATAGAGCAACGATGCATAATTCGCACATGAAAACAATGATGATTGATCGGCCGACGCTGTCGAACACCACAACAGAAGGTTGTTTTCAGAAGTTTCGTTCGTTATGCACAGCAATTTGGCTTTCTCTTTGAACTATGCTGCTACAACGGAGTCACTACATTTCGAAACACCAATCTTTAATTGATTTTGGCATTAACATCCAACTTACATTATCTTATGAGCTCCTGTTGATGATCTTATTCGTTTATCTCGCCGTCCACAATAAAAAAAAAACGGCTGAGAAGGAGAAGTCACCTAGACGCTGGCTATCGAACATCAAAAACGCTGACAAGCTCATGTCACCTCATTAAAGAGAATTCGAAAAAGTAAGGTAAACTATATGGTGATTATCAACTAATGATTCCCTGCCGTCGAACTAGAGATTCGTAAGGAGTTGAGCAAGAATTTCAACGTAATTAGTTGCTCAACAACAGAGATTTTCGCTTCGGATAGAGAGGATAACGATAACACCTCAAGCGAAGCACTGGATGCGTAGAAATCTGAGAAGAACAAGGAATACAGTTACTGTGAAGCAAAGCTGGAAAGTTTGATAAAAAAAAGCGTTCTGCTTTTTTATGCTAACAAACGCGAAATGTGCAATATTGATAAAGATGATGTATTTTGAGTTGATGAAAGCAGTGAAATGAAGACAGAGCGAGGAGGAATGATTAAAAAGCATCTGAGAAAAGTGCATTTTGTAGACGAATAGCGCTCTCTGATATCACGCATAATAGCTCTCGTAGTCCGAGTATAGCACTTTCATAAAAATTAATTTCAAGGAAGTAGCTCATTATTTTGCCTAAGCTTTTAACTCGTTATTTTTAAGCTGTACGTCTTTGTCTTGGCTATTTTTAAGCGCAATGTCTTTCAGTTTTAATACTTTCAAAACTATGCTTTTCAGCTTTCTAGTTTTCTTTACAAGCACTACTGATAATGCTGCTCTTCCTCAGCGAATGAGCTTTTGTTGAAGTAGAGAAAGAGAATACGAGAGAGTTCACAATTGCGAAAAAAGAGGCGTAAAGTCAAGGCGACAATTACTGGAATTCAATTTGTCAAGAAGTGAGTTGCCAAGGCCAAATGAACGGGTCACCAGCCGAAGCCGAGAAATCCAAGAGATGCTCTAAATCTTATCAAAATACCTGTGGAGGCTTTTCAACCAAATATACTAATTTGCTTGGTCTGTGCTTACTTTAAGAGAAGTGCATCAACCCTGAACTTCAATTGCCGTTGAATTCTCCTCATTCCAGAATATCTAAATTACGTGTGAATTATAAATCTAACACACATCTTAAACTCATTCTCTTCATTCATCTGCATTTTCCAACAACGGTCAGATTTTTCGCACATATAATTCCGTAGGTTTCCAAGATCGATTTTCTATTGAACTCGGCATTGAATTATGAATTCTTCGTTTTCTCTCTCAGCAATCGCGAGGTTGTTAAACAGCATACGTTTACTTCCATACAATAATACACATACAACACAATCGTAGCTGACGTTTCGGCAGAATCGCCTTCTTCAGAGCCGTTTTTTCTACGTGCCTTCCACTAAGGAAGAGCCGCTGATGAGCGTCGCATATGGTTGACGACAGTAAAAAGTCAATTATAAACCAAAAAATTGAACATATAGAAATAAAGTGCTGATAGGCAAATCACAGGTGGATCCATCGAAACAGAGCCGACCGGCTGGTAGCGTGAATTCATCTTCCTGTCAAAGCAAATATGAATTGTCATATTAAGCCTAGCAGTTTATTATCGCCGTCCCAGCACGCGCCACATAGCCCTGATATAGACAGGCTCTAATTTTCCCATCGAACGAAAATTTGAGATGTAGAAAATTTGAAAAGAATACTTAGTGCCGGCCGCAGAGAACTTTTCCACGGAATAGCATTCTATTGTTTAGAATCAGCAGTGGGAAAAAACGCTGGTTGTATAAAGTCGAGAACAAAATTTAACTAGAAAACTTGTTAAAGAACAGAATATCGGCAATATTCATTTTTGCCTATGAAGATACGAAAAAGGCAGCAAATATTGAAAAATATTCCGCTTAGTGAGTTGTTGGGTTACCAAATAAGCCGTGATGAGCCACTGATGACGGAATGGGCTTATTGCCAATTCCTACTCACAGCGATGAAGGAATGCTAACGTGGAGAATAATGGGACCAGCATGCAGCAATTCTATTAATACTTATTTTTGATTTTATTGTTGTACAATATACTAGACTGGAAAATAGACTGAGAAAAGCGTTTACGTGAAAAAAAAACACTTGAAGAAATGAATCTATGCGGAGAACCAAGAATGGTTTCGGTGAACAAATGAATTAAAAGATCGGAAAGAGAAGGAATAGAAAATCTTATAAAGTGCTTATAGGAATTAGAAAAACATCAATGAACTATAGATACTTAAGGCTCATTTGTGACATGTTTGATGCCCAAATATTAAATATATTATGCTTTGCTATTGGATTACGATTTCACTCCTAGAACCACAACTCAAGGCTGGTTCAGTGGCTGCATGGATCATTGGTTAGAGTGCTCTGTGAAGCACACCTGGTCATCGGTTCGATCTTTCATCTCAAGCTCACCAACCTTCCATCCTTCCGAAATAGCCAAACTGGTATCAAAAAGATGCGAAATTGAAGAGAAGTAGATCTAGAATTTCTGCGAAGTGTGGAAGAATTGTAAACACGAACACACTCGGCCAGCCAATGAGCTATTGTGTGTTAAACCGTCTTTCACGGGTAAATCCTTCCATGAGAAGGTACTGAATTCTCTAAAAAAAAACCTCAAAGGCACAACTGACTCATCTCTGAACGCTAAGAGTTTTTTAATATGTGTATTGCTGGTGATAACCGGCAAGGGCAAAATGCAAAACATTAACAAGTGAAAAGACCACTAACTGTTAAAAAAGAGATTATAATAACAAGTGAATGAAGAGACAAAGGTAAAAGGATGAAGGGTAAAGCTCTCGCCGTTGATCAATTCCTGAGGGATGCGCCATGCATTCGACTTCACTAAGTATCGTTGGAGGTGATTGAATGCATATCTGGCCTTTACAAATGACTCGCGGTGGCCTGCCGGTGTATCTAGCCTGTGCTGCTATCCTCCCAGACAAGTCTGGTACCAATTTACCTACCCCGGAGGGATGGAAGGCATGGGCGCAGGGAACAATTCTACGTGCGTGTCGCAGTGGCGCCTCCAACCACTGCACCACACGCGCCGTTAAGAGACAAAGGTAGTAAAATAAACTTGAAATCGTTAACCGGCTGCATATGAACTTCACGACTATATGTCCGCGGATGGTCCGCTTAGGAAGACACAGCTTGATACGAAGGCAAAGATGCAACACAGAGAAGAGAAGAAGAACCGTGGCTCTATCGACTCGGATCGTCGGCTCTGATGAAGACGAAGACATCGAAACGTTAGCAGAATGAAATTTTTTATCAACCTCGTGCTTTATAATTTCAAAGCTTCTAGAAGTTTTTCAGTAGCATAAGCTTGTTTCAGAAATGTGCAATCGACGAATGAAAGAAACTAAATAGAAATGAGCTTCTCATTGCCATTTCCCTCTGAGAAAACATTTCCACCGAGAGTATTCGATTTGATAAAAGAACTACTTTTTTAAAAATCAAAGTCACGTTTTTTATACGGTGTAATGCTTGATCTTCTCTTTCACGTATTTAAATACGTTCTGTAGTATAGCTGAATCTAATGTCAAAACACCAACCAACTTAATTAGCTTAATCACCATCATTAGTTCAGCTGCCATCTAGTCATATGACACATCTTCACATACTGTCTCATCAGTTTTTTCATTAGGTGTGGTCTCCTACTCTCCTTCATTAGGTCTCCTATTTTGCTTGTGGGTTCCTGTCACTGTCACAAGGAACGGCTTGCTTGGATAGCACCGGAAAGGGTGTATTCGATGACCAGGAGTGTAGTGCAAAATATCTCTCACTGTTGTTGTGCTTCAGCGCTCCTTTAATTAATTACTTTAATCAAGAATGAATATTGGTTTTTTTAATCATTTTAAACAAATTTTCATTTTATTCATTAGTGGAATACTTCATGGTTAAAATTATAATATTGATAAAAACCTTGCTCTAATGATGAACTCCGTCCCTTGGAGAACTCATTTGAATTTCGCACAAAGAGACTAGCTGTCCTTATTCTTGCTCATGTGTCTTTTGAAAAGATTAGTACATCCTTTGTATTGTTTAATATTTTTTATTTTAAAATGAGGCGATTTACTTAAAAATTTAGGAAAACCGCAAAATTCCTCATTAGAGTTAAAAATGAAGTTGGGGCGTAAGCTTGACTGCTTGTGCTCGTTAGCTCTACGATCACTAGTGAATTTGCTATAAATAACCAAGAACATTCGAGTGTCACACCAGTCACGCATTGCCAGTGAAAGGGCAAAGGAAGCACGAGCTTCTGACAGCGACAGCGAAAGGCCGAGGAGGACAAACTGAGAAGTGCACGGGAAGATGGCGATCTCCTAAACTGCTCCCGTGCGAATTCTTCTTAATTTTTTTCTTTCCTATTTCCTCTTTGATGCTCTGATTCCAGAAAGTAGCAAATCACCTCAGTCACAGCGCAAGTCAACTGTCTTCATCGTAATAGCTGTTTGGTGTTGGGACAGAAAGGATGGAGATACCATAAAAAATATTGAAGCACAAAGGATCTGACCTTAGGCATATTTAGCTCAAACAGTGAACTTTTTAAACCAATAAAAAAAGCTAAAAGGATAAAGCTCTCGGCGTTGATCAATCCCTGAGGGATGCGCCATGCATTCGACTTCATTAAGCATCGTTGGAGGTGATTGAATGCATATCTGGCCTCTACAATGACTCGCGGTGACTGGCCGATGTATCGAGCCAGTGCTGCTATCCTCCCAGACAAGTCTGGTACCAATTTGCCGACCCCGGAGGGATGGAAGGCTTGGTGGGCCACGGGCGCATTCCACGTGCGTGCCGCAGTGGCGCCTCCAACCACTGCGCCACGCGCGCGCTTTTTAAACCAATAGAACTAAAAAGTATGCGGCTATACACTGGTTTTTAATAGGTTCTTGTGGCGCAGTGGTCGGAGGCGCTCTGCCATACACGCGGGAACGATGCCAGCGCTCGTTGCCCGCCAAGCCCTTCATTCTCCGGCGTCGGTAAATTGGTAGAAGACTTGTTTGGGAGGATAGCAGTACTGATTCGATACATCGACAGACCACTGCGAGTCATTGTAAAGGCCAGATTTGCATTCAATCACTCCAAACGATGTCTAATGAAGTGGAGTACGTGGCGCATCCCTCGGAAATTGATCAACGCTGAGAGCCTTGTCATTTTTTACCCACTTCTTTTGAATATGTCGAAATGTTTAATCACAAACACAAACATTTCAGTAGGTTTGATTTAACCAATTGATGCCTCGATTTTGTAGTCGTTGCTCAGAGCCGCAAAGAGAATACTGGATATGTGCAATCTCGGTTGGTGAAGAATCACAACAAACGTGCCTTTTCTTTTTTTTTTCTTCAAACAAAAATATCGCGATCCCTTATATTAGGCTTCGGGAGTGAAAGTGTTCATTGTATTGTCGGACTGAATAATAGGCGCATTATATTTGCATGAAGTGGTTTTTTTCTTGTTGGTGAAATAATAGCAGTCATAACGGAAAATGCGCAAAGGTCAACTAAGAACTTCGCATGCACGACGTCACAATTGCTTGCGCTGAAGGGACAGCCATTATGGACGTCTGCTCTTCTGAATGGAAAACAAGTTTCCCCTAGAAAAACGACACGAGAAGTGCAGAAGTTTCTATAATTTTATTCGTTTTTTATTGTTCACTCATTAGAAAAAACGAGATCACGTGAATTTTTCGACAACCCTATTTGCTTAGGAGAATGCTGACGACAAAACTATCTGACACTTAAACTTTGTTAAGAGTGCTCGTGAAAGGTATTTATGATAAGCACCTTCCAATACATCTAAGCGTAGGGTCGTCAGCCCAATTGCTACGAGTTTGGCTTCATTGGAAATTAGCTTCATAGATATTTGAGTGCTCTGACAGCACCTTATTGGAAACTTCCCCTGTCAGCGCCTTATTTATCCCGAAAAAACGTGCTTGCATGGTAAAGCTTTAGCAATAAATTTGAGAGAATTAATCACATTCAGAAAGCTAGGAATCCTTCTGACTACAAAAAAGAGATGATCGTTCATGGATATAGGACGGAATCTCGATTTGCTACAGTCATTTTTTTTGTAATTTTTGATAAAATGTAACGACCTTATATTTTTACATGACCGTTATTTCCATTTCCGAAAACTCCTTATCTAAGGCCAATCAAATCGACAAAGACTTGCAATTATTTTCATGATCGAAGGAAAGAGCAGGTGTTGTTCATGTGACAGGATAATGAGCTTATGCAGTGCCTAAGCATTGAGTGAAATCTCACTTGAGTTTTAAGATTCGCTCTCGAGAAAGAATGCTATTTAACGGCACCGGTATTTAAAACCAAGAAAACATGGATTCAACAAAAAATGTAAGAAATCGTTAATAGGAAAGAAGCGGTGAAATTGCGACACAGATGTGGAACTGAAATCGCTCGCTTTTGACGAGGTGAGTTATTCACCAGCTTTGTGTAATAGAATTCGCTTTTTGAGCTATTGACAAGCCCAAAGTACAAGGAAGAATAATTCTATTTGACAGTAATACTATTATGGAAAATGTAGTCGATCTTATTTATACTATTAACTGTAGAAAGACTGAAAACGAAGCTGGAATCCTCATTAACATGTCGGGCGAATTTTTCCCTAAGCCTTTCTTTCACTTTGAGTCAAAGAAGGACAACCAAAACAGGATTGGGTGCAATTTAAATATACCACCAGATTAAAAATTATCAGACTAAGACGGCCAGTTGTATTTGGCTACCTTCTTCTTTTTACAATGTATAAAATCTAATCGAGGAAATTAGCGCAGCAGTGTAAAAGTAAGGAATTCCACAGAACAAAGGTGAGGTGAAGGATTGCCATATGATAACGATTACACTATTGAGAAAAATGACTGGATGGCCACAGAGGCACAAAGCCAAGAATCCACCAATAGTCGCCTTATTACATGGCAAATGCATCAAAATAATAGGTGGCACTGCCCTTTGACCGAAGACAAAGGAGAAGGAGCAGGATGGGGACGAGGAGGAGGAGGACGGGGACGAGGAGGATTAAGCGGTCGAGTTCGCGGCCTACGAAATTCAATCCGCCGTCATTCATTAACGACTGGAATGCATGTGTGTCATGTATGACACAAATTGGTCGATTTTGTGATAAATCTTGTGTACAGAGAAGTCGAAAATTGACAGAAAAGTTGCAAACGTCTCTAGAACAGATCGCGGCTTCTTTCCTGAGCTATGTGTAATGAAAGAAGCCAGGATGTATGCACCCGCTGTAGGGTTTCTATGCAGGCCTACGGTAGGAACTTTATGAAATCAAGATGTGCATGCATTACATTTGTATATACTGGCTTTCAATTTTTCGCTTTTCTATTGTAGACTTTTGGCCCAGTAACTCCTGACATTTTCTCTTAGAAATCGGCGAAAAGCTAATGCCCAAAAAATTTACTAGGACAAATCCTCTAAATGGTGCAACGTGTCAGTGTGAATCACTCTGCATCCAATAAAGGAAAGAAATCGGCTAGCGTTTTCGTCCTGCTATCAGGCCAATTGTGGTCACATATTTTTGCAATGTTTCATTTAGAAAATAATTTAAGAACGAAAACACAATGGAAGGGAGCTAATACGATTACATCAAAAGGTGGTGAAATAAAAACTTGCATAACCTTAAGTCAAAAATGACACGAGCCATTGGGATGGGCGAGTGATTTTCAGGCGGTGGCGAAGAGAACAAGAGCTAGAAAGGCCTGAGGGCGGACACCCAACGGCCGACCCCGCTGGGCTGTTTCAGTGCGTGACGCGCTGTTGACGGAAAGACGGAATAAACCATGAATGTGGACGAGAAAAACACGAATTTCATATGAAATGTACTGAATATCCGAATTGATAAATGAGAGAAGTTCAGGCTAGCTTCGAGAAAATCATGCTGTTTACAGAAAGCACAAATCGAGACAAAAGAGAAGTGCGTTAAAACACCAGACTTAAGCTGGCATGTTTAATAAGAACTTCCACAGTGGTAGTCACTCGATGAGAGATCCGGCAAGATTGTCTGGATGTTGGAGGTTTCGTGAAAGGGTCCGTTCAATTTCTTGCTGGAAAATGCGGTGTTGAGGAATATTCTTATGGAGGAAAATAGTGAAAATAGCAACATTGGTGTCAGGGAATTGTGGGCTCACATGCTAAATTTTCGGTGAGTTTCTTCCTCTTCTTTTGAAACCGCCACTCTTTTTAATTGCTTCGCCAGTATTAGAAAAGTTGTAGATCCGATTCGGCTGCGGACCATCATAGAGTCACCATATTCCGCTTTCAAAGTGTTGGAAAACTTCTTAAACTAGTTACTAGCTTGAGAAAGTGCGGTCAAGGAACAGCTCGTTATCGCTGGGTAAAAAAGCGCAGAAAAGACTTCATTTGCTTGTTTTGTTCGCTTGCGACCCGCCTATCTAGCTTGTACATCTTTTAAATATTTTTGATTTTTAAAGATGAATGGTGATTTGATAAAGCAGCGTTTTTCCACATGGTATCGATTAGTTTTTAGAGTAGCTTGGAAGTTTAAAAAACCGTCCCCAGATGGTCATCTTTCTCTGCTTTCTCCATCATGAAAACATTTATCTCCCGATATGACACTTCTTGAACCATCTACACACTGTGACACCAAAAGCGTTCCAGTCTTGGCCCATGTTTTAATGACGTTTAGAGTTCTTCTACCGAGGTCTGTTCAACTTTCAACTCATGAAGAGAGAAAACATCGACCTCCTTACTATGTCCTCATTATATCTTCGTTTCGTGAAATAATGTGGAATACATATGAAGTGTTGTGAAAGTATTACATGTCAAATTGTTAGGCAAACAACAAGTAAACATTGTGATTTCAAGTAGAGCTTCAGCTTAACTGGGTGTGATGTCGAGGTGTGCTCCTCAGATCAATCCTGCTGACGAGTGATTGCTGATGGCAGTGATCGATAGAACTAGCTCAGAGACAGGCGAAACGAAGAGCCCGCATAGTGTGGTAGTGAGCGCGTTAGTCCCCGGAAAGCGCAACAGCGCGTTCATTCCCCACCGCAGACACCTGACGTCCGGAGTTTTGCAAATATTTCAGCATCATTGTGGATGTATTTTGCACAGTACCCTGCCTTAAAACTGTAGTAGACAGAAAATAAAAGGTATACAAAAAGTGTTTAAAAATGACAGGTAGCGATAACAAAAAATAAGCCCTTGTCGAAAAATGTGCTGTGTGAAGCTCACGACAGTGAGGACGCCCAATCTTACTGCACGAACCCAATACTCGAATAAAAGCGGAATTCTTACGAATCTTATAAACTACTCAAATCCCATCATTTATGTTTAGCAGACGTTAACAACACCTTGAATTCTTCAGTGCTTCGATGCTTCGAGGGTGTAACAGTTGTTTACGCAACCATCGTAGAATCACTCAGGCCTTCATGTGACCAACTTTTTTCAAACAGGAGGGCGTGATGTTCTCGTAAAAGAGTGAAGGATAAAGCTCTCGGCGTTGATCAATCCCTGAGGGATGCGCCATGCATTCGAATTCATTAAGTGTCGTTGGAGGTGATTGAATGCAAATCTGACCTTTGCAATGACTCGCGATGGCCTACCGATGTATCGAGCCAGTGCTGCGATCCTCCCAGACGAGTTTGGCACCACTTTGCCGACCCCGGAAGAATGGAAGGCTTAGTGGGCCATGGGCGCTGGGATCGATTCCACGTGTATGTCGCAGTGGCGCCTTCAATCACTGCGTTACACGCGCCCTTGATATTCTAATAAGGCACGAAAAAGCACCAGTTATCGAAATGACTTTGGAGTTATTATAAATAGAAGTGTATGAATAACAAACTAGTGTACCTAAGCCATTGTTCGGAAAAACGTTAAAGATATATTTACGGGTTTTTTAAAGAGGAGGAAAAGCAAAGAATGTCACTTTCAACAGTGAAGGAAGAAACAAGAAATAAAAAACTTGTACAAATGACGACAATTATGTGCAGACTTGGATAGAATTATTCTCTTCAAAAAGCTACGAGAGAAGAAAAGTGCTGAACTGAGAGTGAAGAGATGGACGTGCAGACCACGGTCGATGTCCTTCTCAGCAACTGACGGTGATGATAAAGACTGACAAATGACTGGGGGTGAACAGCAATGTCCCGATGAGATACACGTGTTTTGTCAATAGACGTTGATCGAGCCGATGAGAAAACGACGAGGCGATGTAAATATCTTTTGCAATGCTCCTCCATTTCATCACGAAGGTTTTCGTCATAATGAATATCCTCGTACTTTGATCAGGCAAAGGAAGCTTTGTATAGAGTACTTCTCTCTGGAAAAGTTCTCTATCTTTCCAGACAATAGTATTTGGTGACCGTGTGGCCACCTCGCAGTCGCACATCAAACACAGCAATGTAACTTTGATACCCTACTCGGTTAATTATGCTCGATGTTTCAGGCACAATAGCAGTTCAGGTTCGACTTTAGTAGCACACCGACGATGGCTTATCCGAAGGAGGAGGCGTAGTAGTGAAACAATTACTACTTCCTCGTGAAACAACAAAGCCAATGACGTTTGATGTTTCAAGCACTGAGGTACAGTCCACTGCAGTCCAGGATCAACAATCCAGATTAGCCGCGGTTGCATACGCATGCAGCTCCAGCAGCCAATATAAGCCAGGTGCCTTCGGCGGCGGAGACATGCCATCACTCACCGGTAGTGCGGATAATCCGCTCTTCACAACTTCATTCCCAAGCACCGCAACTCATCCCCAGTCATTCTCGATTACCTCAATGCATTCTCATTCATCCTCATTCATCCTTAGTAATCCGCAGATTATTGTATCTCGACTCTTAGTTTGTCTACGATGTGCTGTCAGAAGTGGCGGGTGTTTCCAAACACGTTCTGCTTGCAACACCATTGATGGCGTGTACTATTCCTCCCACAATGTACGTTTAAGGCCGCGGAGCGGCCAACTTATGTTATGCATTCTATTAGGCCGCTAAAGGCTTATCAGTTTCATCCATTATCATACTGGCCCGTGATTCTTAGGCAATGGTGGCAACCATCGATGTTCAAACTTCACGTTGCTGACATAGCGGTATCCGCAACCAGCCGCCTGACTGTGTTCCGTAGATGGCTCATCATTCACTGTTCATATCACCGTTAACGCTTATGTAGCTTATTGTCCTCTTCGATTATGCTGAGATGCACCTTATCGCTATAATGTTGAAATCTTAGCTCAACCGAAAACACGGCTCCTCATTATCACTCTCCGCCCCTAGCATACTGTCTCCCTCTCCCCCACCGCAGACACCTGACGTCCGGAGTTTTGCAAATATTTCAGCATCATTGTGGATGTATTTTGCACAGTACCCTGCCTTAAAACTGTAGTAGACAGAAAATAAAAGGTATACAAAAAGTGTTTAAAAATGACAGGTAGCGATAACAAAAAATAAGCCCTTGTCGAAAAATGTGCTGTGTGAAGCTCACGACAGTGAGGACGCCCAATCTTACTGCACGAACCCAATACTCGAATAAAAGCGGAATTCTTACGAATCTTATAAACTACTCAAATCCCATCATTTATGTTTAGCAGACGTTAACAACACCTTGAATTCTTCAGTGCTTCGATGCTTCGAGGGTGTAACAGTTGTTTACGCAACCATCGTAGAATCACTCAGGCCTTCATGTGACCAACTTTTTTCAAACAGGAGGGCGTGATGTTCTCGTAAAAGAGTGAAGGATAAAGCTCTCGGCGTTGATCAATCCCTGAGGGATGCGCCATGCATTCGAATTCATTAAGTGTCGTTGGAGGTGATTGAATGCAAATCTGACCTTTGCAATGACTCGCGATGGCCTACCGATGTATCGAGCCAGTGCTGCGATCCTCCCAGACGAGTTTGGCACCACTTTGCCGACCCCGGAAGAATGGAAGGCTTAGTGGGCCATGGGCGCTGGGATCGATTCCACGTGTATGTCGCAGTGGCGCCTTCAATCACTGCGTTACACGCGCCCTTGATATTCTAATAAGGCACGAAAAAGCACCAGTTATCGAAATGACTTTGGAGTTATTATAAATAGAAGTGTATGAATAACAAACTAGTGTACCTAAGCCATTGTTCGGAAAAACGTTAAAGATATATTTACGGGTTTTTTAAAGAGGAGGAAAAGCAAAGAATGTCACTTTCAACAGTGAAGGAAGAAACAAGAAATAAAAAACTTGTACAAATGACGACAATTATGTGCAGACTTGGATAGAATTATTCTCTTCAAAAAGCTACGAGAGAAGAAAAGTGCTGAACTGAGAGTGAAGAGATGGACGTGCAGACCACGGTCGATGTCCTTCTCAGCAACTGACGGTGATGATAAAGACTGACAAATGACTGGGGGTGAACAGCAATGTCCCGATGAGATACACGTGTTTTGTCAATAGACGTTGATCGAGCCGATGAGAAAACGACGAGGCGATGTAAATATCTTTTGCAATGCTCCTCCATTTCATCACGAAGGTTTTCGTCATAATGAATATCCTCGTACTTTGATCAGGCAAAGGAAGCTTTGTATAGAGTACTTCTCTCTGGAAAAGTTCTCTATCTTTCCAGACAATAGTATTTGGTGACCGTGTGGCCACCTCGCAGTCGCACATCAAACACAGCAATGTAACTTTGATACCCTACTCGGTTAATTATGCTCGATGTTTCAGGCACAATAGCAGTTCAGGTTCGACTTTAGTAGCACACCGACGATGGCTTATCCGAAGGAGGAGGCGTAGTAGTGAAACAATTACTACTTCCTCGTGAAACAACAAAGCCAATGACGTTTGATGTTTCAAGCACTGAGGTACAGTCCACTGCAGTCCAGGATCAACAATCCAGATTAGCCGCGGTTGCATACGCATGCAGCTCCAGCAGCCAATATAAGCCAGGTGCCTTCGGCGGCGGAGACATGCCATCACTCACCGGTAGTGCGGATAATCCGCTCTTCACAACTTCATTCCCAAGCACCGCAACTCATCCCCAGTCATTCTCGATTACCTCAATGCATTCTCATTCATCCTCATTCATCCTTAGTAATCCGCAGATTATTGTATCTCGACTCTTAGTTTGTCTACGATGTGCTGTCAGAAGTGGCGGGTGTTTCCAAACACGTTCTGCTTGCAACACCATTGATGGCGTGTACTATTCCTCCCACAATGTACGTTTAAGGCCGCGGAGCGGCCAACTTATGTTATGCATTCTATTAGGCCGCTAAAGGCTTATCAGTTTCATCCATTATCATACTGGCCCGTGATTCTTAGGCAATGGTGGCAACCATCGATGTTCAAACTTCACGTTGCTGACATAGCGGTATCCGCAACCAGCCGCCTGACTGTGTTCCGTAGATGGCTCATCATTCACTGTTCATATCACCGTTAACGCTTATGTAGCTTATTGTCCTCTTCGATTATGCTGAGATGCACCTTATCGCTATAATGTTGAAATCTTAGCTCAACCGAAAACACGGCTCCTCATTATCACTCTCCGCCCCTAGCATACTGTCTCCCTCTCCACCCCAGCATACAGTCTCCCTCTCCCGCAGCGTACTGTCTCCGTTAGCCGCCGCGCTGGCCGCAGATAGTGCGAGCACGGCATCGCGCACGGCTAACCAACAGTTGCTCGTATGTAATCATTCATTATTACTGATATTATTGCATTAATAATGTAATAATGTTCTAATGCCATTATCTCGTTATTCGCCTCACTTCACTACTAGCTGTAGCAGTTCATTACTTTAAGTTGCATGATTCTCTTGCAAATACATTTCTATCGTTATTATTATGTTATTTATGTATATAAAGGTTTAGTTACCCACGTTTGTGGCTAGTACAACATTTACTCCAGCTAAAAACCCTCGCGCTAATACCCTACACAATCTCTCCGTTACACTTTGACAGTGCTGTAGCAAGACCATCAGTGCTTGGTGAACCAGAAATAACCCTCATTTGATGGAAAACTTCTCCACGTTTCCATAGCTCTAAACAGTCCTCAGTCAAATTCTTAATGCGTTAATGAAGTGGTTATCTTTCATGGAGTATGACAGTGTAATCAATGAAGCAGAATGGATCTTGAAAGAGTTCGATGAAGAAAACGATAGCTACTTCTTATTAGCTCTGGGAAACATGCCAATTAATTCTTTGCTGTGCACTTGAAACAAATTGACATTTTAAGTAACAAAGAATTATCATGACGGCGAAGCTCTCAAGCGATAGCCTTACAAGTAGACTCAAAAACCATATCACACCGGACCTTCTAGTTGAAACGTTTGAAAAATATTCTGCCTAATGAGTTCAACAAAATCTATTGGAACCGTGTAATGAGAGATGCTGATGACAAAGCAATTTTAAGTTTATTTTTTACTTTTTAAGAAAGAAATTTTCAAAAGTTACTTCCTTGGAGGCCACCAGCACTAATTTACGGTAATCTTGCTTATTTAGCTGTTTGTATGACCCTTCACAATAAGTCTATTCGTTTCTTTCTCTTGTCACCACGTTCCATGAGACAGTCATGGGAGCCTTCTGCGAGGATCACGCCATGATCCGTAGTCGTTTCCTTGAGCTACTGCAGTTCGTGGACGTTTAATCAAGCCGTTCGAACCACTCTGCGATTCTTTTCTTTAACGGAAGATGACTCTTTTCGTTACGTGATTGGCCCACTTTCATTGCTCTCTCTGTGGATTCTCCTTCACATTATCGGCACGGTAACCTTCGAAGATAAGGGTGATTCGGTTGGCTGACATATTAACTATGGCGAATTCCGCATGTTAGAGCGCTTTAGTGAATATTTTTAAAAACAGTCAAGAATCACAGCGGACTGAAATTCGTAGTTCGAGTCCCTGAAAAATATCTGATCTTTAATACTAAACTAAATATTGATGAATTGACACTGTAATGAGGATTGTCCATAGTATAATCAAGGTCGGCAATCTAAGGGAAGAACATTGAACGATGTTGCATGTAGAATTTATACTTCAGCCTTCGACCTTCCTGGTATCTGTTGCCTCAAGGCGAGCATAGAGACTGAGCTTTGAGAAAAACGTTTTGGCATTGTGGGTGGAGTATGAAGCAGTATTCATCAATCGTAGTGGACCAAAGAATTGTTTGCTTCTCACCGGCTCACTCACTGCATTACTTCAATGATATTTCTGTCTAATAGGCAAAACAAAGAAGTCGCGTAATGCCATTTAAATAATAATATTTTTTTCCTTTAGAATCCTACAATAGATTTAAAGGTGTGTTTTCTATTCATCATCGCAGATGGTTCCTTGTATATCTTAACAGAGGTGGGTTCTGTTGTTTGTAGCTAGTTATCTACTAGAAAGGATGCGGTTCCTGGCACTGCATTTCTTTGCACTTCGCTTTTTTATCTTGGGATACTGCGCTGGTGGGCTAAACCACTCTGCACATGCTCTTACATGCTCCTACTCTGAAGCAAATTATAGCTCTTCACAGATACTGTATTCAAAGGCGAACGAAATGCTTTTAGCTATGATTAAACACCATAGTGACGCCGTAACCCAATAACTTCTCATTAAGAAATAGAAGTCGCTGTGAGAAAGTAATCATATCTGCCAGCCTCCAATTACATCACACCTCAAGAAATAGGTGCAAGTGAACGGAACTACGTCGTTCAGTGTTAAGAACAATGGTGCGGTTCTAATATGAATTTTGTGGACTGATGTATAGCGATATCTAACTAACGTTGAGAGCTCATGAACAGTTCCCAGGTTCGACTTTCTATTAACCTCGTCATTGGAATATGAATGCGTAGTTTTCTTGTTCAGCAATCACGAGGTTGTTATACAGCATACACTTACTTCCATAGAAAAGCACATAATACAATACAACACAACAGTAGCTGACGTTTCGGCAGTATCGCCTTCTTCAGAGCCGCTTTTTTACATGACTTCCAATGAGGCAGGTTAGAACAGCTGATCATAGTCGCATATGGTTGATGACCGTTGTTCTGTTCTAACCTTCCTCATTGGAAGTCATGTAAAAAAGCGGTTCTGAAGAAGGCGATACTGCCGAAACGAGAGCTCATGAAGCCCAAAACAACTAGTCACAAATTATTTTTTCTCTTAGTCGTAATATTTATGTTTATTGCCGCTTGCTCGCTTGATTTTGCCTTCTTTAATTTCTTTAATTATATCCTGTGGATTTATCTATGAATCGTTGCTGAGAAACCAGAAGAAAACTCAACCCATGAAGAATTATGGAATAAAGTGGTTCCACACTTATAAGTTCTATGGAATCGGCAGAGGATTTAGGTAATAAGAACTGAGTATGAAAAAAAATGATCAAGTTAGAAACTTGTTCTTAAAAAATGAGAATGATAAAACAAGATGGACAATTGCTAAGACTACTTCACTCTACGCCTCAATGGTGCTCGTGCGGACCAAACCATGACGTACAACTGTGGGTGAGGTCATCTATCAGAATGACCTCTCTAAGTAAGAGTTCACCATTCCCTCGTTGTGAAAGTGCAGTTAAGAGTTATCAGTGACACAGACAAAGAGAGCAAGAAGCAGCAACACCTCAGAAGACTGGTGACCTTTATGTTGCTAGAACGAGTGGGAAGAGTTCAGTGGTCAGTTCTTGGGTGCAATGAGGAAAAATGAAGTTCGCCAGGTCTTCTTGGCTTCTTGGACGACTAGCTGGATTGGAGACGAACAGTGACATTTGGAACGTCGTGATTAACGTATAACACAAAAAGTGGAATGACCTTGCCGAAAAAAGT
>MQTX01000162.1:101289-153970 GCA_009735665.1 Angiostrongylus cantonensis | reverse complement strand
CGCCGGCCAAAGTAGCCATAAATCTTTAAGTACTAGCCAAGGTGGTGTCATATTTGTCGTCGACTGAAATGAAGGACTACAAGCGGAACAACGCGATTCCCATGAGTACTCAACGACTCGATTAGCCGTCGTTAACCACATTGAAAGTGTCACGAGCCTGCAGTTCGGCGCTGATTGTGGTGAAGGCAACACCCAATCGACCGAAGAGTCAAAGAACTCGGACGACTTCAAGGAGCTGCTAACCGTTCCAAGGTCTTCACTGACCACTTTCCCATAGCAAGGCCTAAGGATTAGGTTGTCACGTATATTCTGCGATGATGTGACCTTTCCCACTGTAGAGCGAAATGAAATCCATTCAAAGGTCGGCCACTGTGAAATAGATGTTGTGTTGAGAAATGTTGGCCCCATAAAGAACCGAGCAGGGGAATGAACATTTCCGAAGCAAGTAGAGAATCGCTCAAACAGGCACTACGAAATGTCTTTTCGAATTGCTTATGTTCGATCATAAATAATCTATCCGAATGTCGATGAGAGACAGCTTGCCTCCTTCACTCCCTCTTTTTTATGCCTCTTAAAAAAAAGCAAATTATCTCACAACGACAACTTTTTACTTGCTGGCTATTATTACATTGAACTTGTAAATAAATACTAAATAAAATAAATAGACGAAAACATTTCAAAATGCCGCTGCGATACTTGTTGAACAAAAACGAGCTCATCTTCTCAATTGAGTTGGTAGATTTATGTCTTAAAGTAAAAGAAATAGCTATGCGATAATTTGAAATATAGATGCAGGAGAACTATATCTACCTCTGATGAAAACTAAGTGTGGAAATAAGAATTTGGTCCATATGTTCTGCATCCGTAAGGAACAATGATAAGGAACAAGTTGTACTTTTTGTAAAGTTCACGTGTATTAGTCGAGTTCTATTTTCTTCAAAGCCTCTTCTAAAACCTATGAATCTCGGTTCATTTCAGTTTTCACTGTGTTTTGCTTTCTCTGAGCTGCTTGCCTTACTAGATCGGAGCTTCAACTAACATACCCGTCGTTTCTAAGCATCCTGGTAAATTTTTTTTGCGTAGGACACCTTCTTGCATTTCTTTAATTTCTCACTTATTTGAATATTTTAAGTAATTCTTAACTGTGTTGTCAGTATCTTATAAAACCTGATTAATTATTAACCTATGGGATCGTATGAACTGGATTTTTCATAGAGAAGCAAAAACGTTACATTTGCTGATTTTTTACTGTTGTCTTTGTGTAAACGGTGCTGTCTTGGAAAAGTTTCCTGCATGTTAATTAAGACATTTACAACTTCAATGATGCTAAGATATTTGCAAAACTCCGGACCGCAGGTGTCTGAGGTGGGGAACGAACGAGTTTCAGTCCTTTCATGATGGTAACGCGTTCACCACCACACCATGCGGGTCCTTCGTTTCTCCTGTCTCTCAGGTAGATTTATCGATCTTTTGCCATCAGCAATCAACCGTTAGCAGGATTGATCTGGAAAGCTCAAATCGGCAACGAACCCAGTTAAGCTGAGGTGTGGTGGAGAACGCGTTACTCCCCGGAAAGGACAATAACACGTTCGGCTCTCACCGCAGTCACATGCTGTCCAGATTTCTGCAAATATCTCAGCATCATTGAAGTTATATTTCGCAATATGCGCTGCCGTTAAAAAAGGTGGGCAGTAAATAATATGTTAAAAATTAGGACTATTATATTAAATATTACAGTACGTGTGGCGCAGTGGTCGGAGGCGCCCTCCAACACATACGTGGGATTAATAACCGCGCCCAGGACCCACTAAGCCTTTCATCTCTCCTGGGTCAGCAAATTGCTACCACACTTTTCTGGGAAGATGGCGGCACTGGCTCGATACATCGCTAGGCCACAGTGAGTCATTGTAAAGGCCATTCAGTCACCTTTAACGATGCTTGATGAAGTCGAATGCATGGCACATTCCTCAGTGATTGATCAACTCCGAGAGCTTCATCCATTTATCATTTATGTTAGATATCAGTGCTGAGATTTCGGATGTTATTCGTTGACTACAATTTTGCACACGAGATTATACAAAAGGGGAAAAATGATAACTTAGCCATAGGAAAGCATTGTGAACAACTGTTGTCCTTTTCCATGCTCGTTAATTGGCACTGCACCCTGATTCACAATCCCCACTGGCCCCGTCTTTCCTAATTTCGGCCGAAAGTTCTCATTAGGTTTTCATGAATGTCTGAAATTTTCAGGAATCACTTTCTTCCTGCTTCATTTTCTGCTAAGGAAAAGTTTCTTTACGCTTAAAACTAACTACAATTTTTGCCTTTAATAGTTTCATAAATGTGCTATGTGATACACATTGATTAGAAATACTGCATCCCTCTCGCCACAACAAAAATTGACACTTCGTTGGAGATGCGGGCAATGTGCACCGATTCTGAAGTTCAGTTTCAAGAAAGGGACAACTTCTCACAAGCTTAGATGAAGATGAGGACAGTTCTGTCTTAAAATCCATTCTGTTAACGACAAACCATTGCTAGAGATAGCAACAGCCCTGGTTGTCGCAAACTGACAAATTTGATCCAAATAGGGGTGAATATCTTTGAAAGGCATAAAAAGGATTTTAATGGATATGATTTTGCTTATTGCTTACACCTCGGTTGGCACTCAGGCTTGTAAGAGCAGCCTTGGTTTGTCGAACATGCAGATGACAAATCTCTTCTCGATCCATAAGGGAGCATGCTCATGGTGGATATTTGCTAAGACCTTGCGAAGCCACCTCAAGCCTCGAAGGAAAGAAAATCTCTATCGACCAAAAATTTGCCACTCTAATATTTCTGCTTATGGTCCCATGACTCCTCAAATAAGGGAAGCATCCAGGTATTAAAGTAAGCATGTATTGCACACATTTAATAATAATAATAGTTTTCAATGAAAACAATAATAATTAGGGGTGTAGACGTGATAAAGTAGGAAGAACGAATGGAGACCAAGTATCGATAGCGTACCGTAGCCCAGTGAAAGCTTCAATAATATGGATGACTAGTCAATCAGAGAACACGAAGCTATTTGTCATTTACCAGAGCGCATCTGGAAAAGTTCGCATATTGGAAGATGACTGGACGAAAGTCTTTCACCGCCCTTAAAATTTTTTTTTCTTTACAGGGATTGCACAGTTTGTCCAAGTAATTCTTTGTATTCTTGTTGAGAAAACGCGAGGTGTTATTATTATTCTTTATTCACAAGTAAGCTGACGTTTCGGCGAACTTCACCTTCTTCAGAGCCTGGAAAGTCAAGTTGACAGCAATCTACACGGTCAAACGCCTCCATAACCAAACAAAGAAAACGCTAAACCAAAATTTCAACCACAATGAACACAACATTGCGCACCCACCGCTTTCTATGAGGCTTCCACTGAATATGTCTAGTGGAGACCAACCGCACAGAACTCACATGGAATCGTAATGTGCCCTTCTCCTCAAAATAATAGGCTTATATACTGCCCTACTGCCCTTATACTTATATACTTGTCCTAATGGAAGAGACGGTGATTGCATGAGCTCAGGTACAGTTTATCTGATCTCATGTAAGGCGTGCGGAGACGAATACATTGGCGAAACGGGTAGACCTCTCTGTGTCCGCATAAAAGAACACCTAGTCGGCAAAAGTAAACCAAATACCCCTCAGTGGAAGCCTCATAGAAAGCGGTGGGTGCGCAAAGTTGTGTTCATTGTGGTTGAAATTTTGGTTTAGCGTTTTCTTTGTTTGGTTATGGAGGCGTTTGACCGTGTAGATTGCTGTCAACTTGACTTTCCAGGCTCTGAAGAAGGCGAAGTTCGCCGAAACGTCAGCTTACTTGTGAATAAAGAATAATAATAACACCTCGCGTTTGCTCAACAAGAATACAAAGAATTACTTGATCAATGCCGAGGTTAATAGAAAGTCGGTCGTGGAAGTTACTTCAAGATGCACAGTTTGTACTTTTCTTTTTTTCCCTACATAAATAACGCTAAATAGAAAGCGACGGGCGCATGCGGAGCAGTGGTCGGAGGCGCCCTGCAATACATATGGAATCGATTCCAGTGCTCTTGGCCCACCAAGCCTTCCATCCCTCCGCGGTCAGCAACTTGGTGCCCAGACTTGTCTGGAAAGATAGTAGCACTGGCTCGACATATCGGGAGGCCACCGTGGGTCATTGTAAAGGCCAGATATACGATAAGTCACCTCCACACGATGCTTAATAAATTGGAATCCATGGCGCATCCCTAGCGGATTGGTCAACACCAAGAGCTTTGTCCCATCTTTTAATGGATATCGAAATGTGGTTGTTAAACAAGATGTTGATGATCCATAACTAAATTCTGTCCAGGACAAATGCTTTTGCTTCCTATACTAACCACTTTTCTCTGATCACAATTAGTTGTAGTCGACCACAATGATTCTATAAAGTTACCCTCGATACTTAAACAGAAACCATGCTGGCTTACTGGCTGGTCCAATGGCAAAATTCCCCTTGAGAATTCTAACTCTCGCATCCATTCTTTTTTATCCTAATACTTTTTTCCAAAAACTGTTTGGACTCATGAAATTAAATGTCTGGTCATTGACCACTACTTACGAGCAATTTTTGAGTTTCTTTTCCGGTGAGAAAGAATTTGAACTGCAGTAAATGCACAGTCTAGCAACTTTAACAGTCATTTATCGAATTCTTTTTGCTTCATTTCCTCGTTTTTCAAGTCTTCCTTTACTCCTTCTTTTCTTTTCTTTACCGGTGATATTGTTATCCATTCCAGTAAGATGGAATAGCCACGGATCTCCCTCATATGAGGGATCTCAAGCCGGCTAGTCGCGAGGCTACGTGGCGCGTCCCCAGGTGGGGGATATGGGGTTAATCGCGGACCAAAAGCGACCTTTGCTTCTCTGAAACGCAAGTGGATCCAGGGGATGGATTCCTTGTTTCTGCTGCGCCGATTTGGCACATACTTTCTGTATTTGCTAAGCGTATTCATGCATGCTTGTGAATACGTTCTCGCTTTATGCGAATTGTGTTCTACGAATCAATTCGGCCAAAAGTCTGCAATCAAATAACAGGGAAGTATATGGGAGGCGGTTAGGAGTCGCCTCCAACAAATAAGCTCCATGTGCACTCTGGGAGAGCCCGGCAAGATACCGTGAGCATAATCAGCCCCACGTTCAGAGCCCAGCAAGCTATAGTGGGTATCAAGTATGCTAAACGCAGTAAAAACAACGGGCCTCATTCCCCTGATCACGAAAGAGCCCCCAATTTTGCAGCGTTGGATCGCGAGAGTACAAAAGACCGCTTTGTCTCACTTTCATCGACTTAAAGAAGGCTTTTGACTCATTTGAGATAGAAGCAGTCATAGAAGCCCTTTACATAAAGATTCTTCGTGAGCTGTATAAAAATTTCACAACCAGGATTTCACCATTCTACAGCGATATTAACGTTAACATCAAGAGAGGAGTTAGGCAGGGTGATACAATCTCGCCAAAATTATTCACAGCCGCCCTCCAGAACGCCATGCTAACATTGGAATGGGATAATATGGGAGTGAAAATCGACGGTCGGCAGATACATCACCTTCGCTTTGCTGATTATATCGTCCTTATAACACCAGACATTAGCCAAGCGGAACGCATGCTTGCGGACTTTGATAAAGCATGTGGAAAGATTGGTCTTCGACTAAACCTCACAAAAAAGATGTTTATGAAGAACGGGTTGGTTTTGCTTGCCCCATTCACGCTCAACGGAACGAATATCTCCGAACGCTCCAGTTATATCTATCTAGGTCGGGAAATCAATATGATGAACGACTTAGCTCCAGAGCTGAGCAGAAGGAAACGAGCAGCTTGGGGAGTTTTCAGGAGCATCGAGGATGTAGTGAAGAGAACAAAAAACACCCGACTCCGTGCCCGCCTTTTCGACTCAACGGTTCTTCCTGCCCTAACCTATGCGTCAGAAATCTGGTGGCTACGTAAACAGGATGAGGGATCAGTCAGCGTTATCGAACGCGCAGTCGAAAGGACGATGCTAGGAGTATCCCGTTTCACAGAAGTAAGGGATGGGATCCGAAGCTCCGACCTAGGTCACCGATCGAAAATCAAAGAAACGTAAACCGACTACACTTTCATCGAGATTGCTAACGTTGCTAGCCAGAGACTGGAGCATGTTGAACACTTCTAGCTGCTGGAAAAAGATATTAACAAAAAATTTTAAAAGACATTCGTCACAAATGGATGCATTCAGTGCAGACCTATTGGTAGTTCAGCAATTAGAACACTAAGCCTTCCTCTAGAAAAGGAATAAACAAAAGGTGGCAAAAAAAATTAATAAACTCTCAATGAAAGATGTAAAAGAAAAATGAAAGTATCTTTTGACATATTTGGGAAAAATAAAGTAAGTAAACATTTGTAAGAATCCATTACTCCAGGAAATACTAACAGGTGGCTTCATGAAGTGAAACATGTTTCTCAACTACTTCCACAAATGCGTTAACGTGAAAACATACCTTCTGCTCGAAGTTCTCCTTGAGTAAAGCACTTTTCTCGAGTCCACCTGCTGCATTGGTAACTTCTAAATTTTCAATACTTCGATGGAGAACATGAAACAGGCATGGAATACTCACCATTGACGTCATTTGAATCAACAGTCGTTTGACTTAATTCACCGAGTCCTAGATGTTTGGCGCATTCTTTCCGTAACTCTTTATTTTCCTTTCCAAGTGAAAGTAGTAGATCGCGAATTTTCCTGACCTTAATATAGTAGAAATCACCAAGGCGCACAAGAGTATTAATGGAGGGGACCATTAATATCAACACACTTGATCCAAACGTTTGAGTTTGCAAAAATTAAACAGTTGACTACCATGAAAGAACTGCCTATAACTATCGCGTCATCTGGGAAGCATGAGACAAGCAGCTTTTGACTAACTACATCCTTTGTAAGCAAAATAAACAGTGAAGTCAGAAAACCAAGTTCCAATTTGGGAAAAGTAGTTTGACGTCAACGGAATATTATGATGGCGTAAAAATGGATAAACGGATAAAGCTCTCGGCGTTGATCAATCCCTGAGGGAAGCACCATGCATTCGACTTCATTAAGCATCGCTGGGGATGACTGAACGAAAACCGTGTCATTACAATGACTGGCGGTGGCCTACCGATATATCAAGCCAATGCTGCTATCCTCCTCTAAACAATCTTGATAGCAATTTCCCGACACCTGAGGGATGGAAGGCTTGGCGGTCCAGGAGCGCGGGACTCGATCCCATATGTACTGCAGGGCGTGTCTAACCACTGCGCCACGTGAGCCCATGGCGTAATTAAGTTGAATGTGCACAACAAGCATCTACTCCAGTTAATGAAAGCGACAAATGCACGTTATCAGACCAAAACAGGAATCCAAGATGTCCATTAGTAAAGATGCTCACATACCAGCTTCAAAACTTCATCCTTGCCAAGCGCACTGAACGACAGGTTAGAGTAGGAGGTGCTAATATTACGAATTTTCTTCTCCAGTTCATGACACCGCGACATATATGCCTATAACGAGAAACCGTTGTGAACAAAGACGTGATATTTGAATTCATGGAGAGGGACATACGACAAGCGCGGTATTGCTCTTGGTTCTCTCCTCCTGTTCATCGTGAAGATTTGCTTCCAACTCATCAATCCGTCGCACCAGTGCTTGAACATCACATCCTCCGCCGACCACGAATGTATAAATTGACTACTATACGTATACGGCCTCTAATAGATGGAAACAAAAACAAGTAAGTAAAACTCACTTTACTCTGCGATGTTGTATCTCCAAGAACAGTCTTTTCATTTAATTCCTTTTGATCTTCCTCGATCTTATTACGAAGAATGTTGTTTTCCTTCTCTAGTGCTGTCAGGCGGGCTCTTAGCTCTTCCGTAATTCTGGAATCAACAAGTGGAACAATTGGCCACAACTATTCTAACCTTCAATGCTAGATCAGAATCTTCCACCATGTTCGTTTAGTCAAGAAAATGAACATGAAGAGAAGAATATTCATATCAATACCTAGAAATTAACAAGCTGAAAGCTCACATATCGCCATCTGATCTCATGGTCCAGTCACTTTCGTCACTACATTTCAGAGCATCCAGACTGGTTGGGAACTCCTCCATTTTAGCAATAGTTGCCTCAAGCTCGGCAATCCGATCTTTGTACTAAAAAATTTTGGGGGATGAAATGTTTTAGTAGACTCACGCTTTCGCATTCTTAGTGGTACTCGCCTGATTACACTGATGAAGTAATGCTTGTTTCTGCTGCGCAGCATCACGAAGTTTCGCCTCAACGTCATCGACTCTTTGTTGAGCTCGCATTTCCGCCGACTCGAGTTCGATTTGTGCTTGTCGTTTCGCTTCTGCGATCTGCTTGCGCTCTTCTTCCATATCAAACTTTGACATTTGAAGGGAGTAATACTGAAGTGTAAAATCTACAGCGAAAGCATAGAAAACACCGCTGTAAAGCAAAAGTATATAATAATCTTCCGAACCTCTTCCAAGATATCTTGAACTTCACGAGGCTGCATACCCCTGAGTTCCGCAACCCTGTACGTCTCAATGTTAAGTTTGCTCTAGAAAGAAGAATTATAACATAGAGAGGATAAAGCTCTCGGTGTTGAACAATCTCTGAGGGATGCGCCATGGATTCGACTTCATTAAGCATCGTTGGAGGTGGTTGAATGCATATCTGACCTTTACAATGATTCACAGTAGCCTGCCGATGTATCAAGCTAGTGCTGCTATCCTCGCAGACAAGTCTGGCACTAACTTGCCGAACCCAGAGAGATGGAGGGCTTGTTGAACCTGGAGCACGGGAATCGACCCCATCTGTGTATCAGGGCGCTTGCGATCACCCCGCTATACGCGCCCCTTATAAAAAAGTTATAATATATATTATCAAGAAATAAGGCATATGCAAACCTTAAGGATCGCTATCTCCTCTTTTAGAGTTTTATTCTCTTGTATCGTCTTCACAAGGGGAACTCTGGGATGCGGTGGTTTACTCAACGAACGAGAAATGTTCCCAGCAGACATGGCTGCAAACAAGACTTTCGTCTCATCACAAACAGCTCACAAAAAAGTTTAAACTTTAAAAACATACTTAGTTTGCTAATCACTGGAGCTGGTATAGAACTAGCAGGCAATTCAGGTTGAGAGAGAGAAAGATGTCGTACTGTTGAAGGAAAATCGACAAAATCCGGAACACATGGAGCAGTTGGAGTGTTTACATTATCCCAGAGTCTAGAATGCAAAAGCAATCTTAAGGCAGCTTAATTTTTTAGATTAAAGTGAACACCCTCTCAACGGTTTACCACCGTGGCTGGAAGGTGTTCCTAGGTGTCGGGCTGCGATGTAGAGCAGGGTGAATCGTTCCCTAGGCAGTATCTCCCAAGCTGAAGAGTCCGGCGTTTCCATCAGGAAGCCTAGCCAAGAGTAAACCATTACTAGGATCCACCACCGACCTGGTATGAAACTAGTCGCATGGTGGCAAATCTTCCTCTAAACCACAAAGGCCGGCAATTGCCTGTGGTGGTGCAGACCTGGGGCAGACTTTGGCCAGGCTGACCTCTGGACTCCAGGGAACGACGATGGCTAGACCAGGAAAGCTCTCGGAAAAGGACGAAAATTACGCTGGGGGCCGCACAATCAGTGAAGACGGGCCATCCCCCAAAAAATGGCAGTTGAGGCCAACCAAGGCTCTATTATTTTGGGACACGTTTAACTGAAAATGACGCTAAGCATGAAATGAATCCTGATCTAAAATGGCCCTACGAGTGGAAACTCACGAATTTTGTGGCGCAACAGTGGTTGTTGAGGTTTCAGCTGCTTCACTCCCATCATCTCCGACACAGCTGAGATCACTTGTCAAGTCTAGAGTGTCGTCTTCACACCAATTACTCATTTCTGAAAAAACCACTGTACTAAGTATGAAGAAGCACCTAGTTACTGTACACATTCCAGCAATACTGAATGAATGCACGATGATCGATGGAAGGGAGACAAGGAAACACAGGGAAAGATAAGCATTACGTCACAACGTGACGATAAGGAGTTCGGTTGAGGTTTTAAACGATGTTTGCCGTGCTCGAAACAGCAGATTCACCATGAAAGTCCTCCAGATGTCACAACATGACTTTTGAACGGGAATACTAATAGTCCACGATTCCAGACGGAAAGTCCTACTGACCCATCGGAAACATGAAAGCAAAGTTCACGACTGCACAGCCATGGGAGGGCGAAAAGCAGTGGCATGAGGAATTGAATCAAAACAGCTCATTTGCCGCCTATAATTTGTCCCGTGGATCGTCGTCGGGTTGAAATGGGGGCATGTCGGTGCAGGGGGTACACACCTCTCTTCGCAGAGTTTTTCCGCCGAACTTTTCGTACTCTTTCGATGGCGGATCTGACCTAAAATTAGTCTCAAGCGTGGCTGCTGACAAGCTGAAAAACGTGCTGAACAATCTGCAAAAGACCTCTGTCAGACGAGGTAATTCGCCATGAGAGACTGTTGTTGCTGAGGAGGGCGCAGAGCATAGACTGTAAGCGGAGCGGTGAGGCGCAGAGATCGCTCTGCTCGAGTGCTGGGGTTCGTTCGTCACTCAAGGACGGCTTTTCGCGATTAGGAGACGACAGGTCTGCGAAAAGTGCTCTTCGGAGCGGCTCGATCATCGCAGAGAATGCGCTCATGAATGGGAACAGTTATCCAAAACTAGTCAAGAACAGCTAACAAGGAGAATCACTATAAGCAAGGAACTCGCTTAGAAGATAGGGCATCAAGATAGAAGGGGGGAGAAGAAAGGGTAAGTAGAACAAGAGCAAACCGACCCAGGAAGTGTAGAACAACGACATCCTCACCAGGGGCGTCTTATTTACTCCAGTCTTCCAGAACAGACAACAATGAAACGACAATGAATCTGATTTTTCTGATAGAAGTTATAAAAAATTCTACTAGTTCATTCATGTTGTTCATATTTGTACCAACTGGTTGATCTTTACTTCAGATTCATACCTACCTGAAAGCAGTTATACTTTTCGACCAGCACATCTCAGAATTAGCTCCGGCAATGGAAGTAGAGGCTACCAAGATCCAAAGACCCTTCCTAGCAAGACGCATGTTTTCTTATTTCGCGGCGTTGAATATTAGATTTCCCCTTTGGAGGTTTTAGTTTTCAATAGACTAAAAATGAAAATCACACTGTAGAAAAGTCATCCGTTTCTGAAGTGGTAGATGTGAGATTACCAACTTCGTGCTTTTCGGATCCAGCGTGAAGAAACGAATGAACTGTATCTTCTCGGAACTAGCTGAGAGAGAGGCGAACCGAAGTACACGATTGGTGTGGTGGTGAACGCATTAGCTCCCGGAAAGGGTAGTAAAGCGTTCGTTCTTCACCTCAAACACCTGCGGTCCGGAGTTTCGCAAATATCTCAGCACCACTGAGGTTTTATTTTGCATCATGCCCTGTCGTGCACATCATACTACGGATCCCTCTCATATGAGGGATCTCGAGCCGGTTAGTGGCAAGGCTACGTGGCGCGTCTCCAGGTGGCGAATAGGGGGTTAATCGCGGACAAAAAACAATATCTGCTTCCCTAAGACGCAGGTGGATTCAGGGAATGGACTCCCTGTTTCTGCTGGGCCGATTTGGCACGTACATTCTGTATTTGCTATGCGCATTCATGCATGTATGTGTAGGTGCATTCTCGCTTATGCCGATTGTATTCTACGAGTCAATTCGGCTAAAAACCTGCAATCAAGTGACAAGGAGGTATATGGGAGGTAGTTAGGAGTCGCCTCCAACAAATAAGCTCCATGTCCACTCTGGGAGAGCCTGGCAAGCTACCCGTGAGTATAACTAGCCCCAATGTTCAGAGCTCAGCAAGCTATACGTGAGTATCAAAATGCTAAACACAGTAAAAAAAAAAAAACGGGCCTCATTCCTCTGACCTCGAAAGAGTCCCCAATTTCGAAGCGTTGGGCAAAACGAGTACGGAGAGGCTACGATCGGACGTTTACGATTAAAAAGATGTGGATCAGTAGCGGCTTTGACAATCTTCGCCGTTTACGCGCATGCATCAAACTATGACGAAGAAGGAGTCGAAGCGTTCTACATGGACTTGGAGAAGTTCTACAGAAAAGACCATACATTCTTCAAGGCCATCATTGGAGATTTCAATGCCAAGATTGGACCAAGAAGAAAGTCTGAGGAACGTAACATTGGGACCCATGGATTAGAATGGAACTAACAGAGTGAGCGGTTCCTTGAGTTTATCATGGCGAACCAAGATCCGTGGTAAATTGCAGTTCCAGAAGCCCCACCGTCAACGCTGGACGTGGAAGTCTCCCAAGGGAGAGTACCATAACGAAATACACCACATCATAGTAAATAGAAAGTTTTGCCTAACCGATGTCGCACTTGTCCCAAAATTTTACACGGGACCAGACCATCGTCTCCTTCGTGCGAAATTCTGTTTATCGCGGAAAGAAAAAATAACCGCTAAATACAAAAAACGAAGTTCCAGAACAACCACAAATTGGGATTTATTCAACTCATTAGTCGGCTGTTGGGAAGATGCCATTGTCGATAGCATCGACGAAGAATACAATCGGCTCATTGAACGTCTTCACGTTAGCGCTATGAAAGCTGAGAGTTCGGAAGTCACCAAGAGACGTCTGTCTCCAGAAACTCTCGAGCTGATACGCCAGCGTGGAATTGCACTAGCTGCAGGCAACCGCGAACTAACGTTCGAAATTGCGAAACAATGGAGACAGGAGATAAAAGAAGATCTTAAAGAGAGAAGAGCAGCGGTATTGGTTGAAGCTGCAGAGGCTAGGAAAAGCATTCGCAAAGCCCGCCGAAGCTTCGCCAATTGCAAGACCAAGATGATTGCACTCCGACGGCCAGGCGAGACAATAGCAGAGTCCACAAAGACAATGGAAAAAATCATCCACGAATGCTACTCAGATCTCTTCGGTAGCCGCGTCCACCTCCCGTCATATGAAATAAAACAGGATGGATTTGTTGCACCACCAGTTCTCCCTTCCCAAATCCGACATGCCATTTCGTCGGTGAAAAATCGAACAGCACCAGGTCCGGACAGGATAAGATCAGAACATCTGATGAACCTCCCGCCAGTCGTCATAAGCACACTGGCTCGGCTCTTCACACGTTACCTGTCTTAATGCAAGGTCCCTACTCAGTGGAAGACCAGCAAGACCGTGTTGTTTTTCAAGAAGGGCGACCTACATGGTATAGGCAACTATCGCCCAATCTGCTTGCTGTCTGTCGTCTACAAACTTTTCACTCGAGTTATCCTAAACAGGACTGACAGAACACTGGACCAAGGACAGCTATAAGAGTAAGCAGGTTTTTTGAAAAGGACTTAGTACGATAGACCATATTCACACGACAACAAGGCTCATTGAAGTATCGCGAGAGTACAAAAGACCGCTTTGTCTCACTTTCATCGACTTAAAGAAGGCTTTTGACTCATTTGAGATAGAAGCAGTCATAGAAGCCCTTTACATAAAGATTCTTCGTGAGCTGTATAAAAATTTCACAACCAGGATTTCACCATTCTACAGCGATATTAACGTTAACATCAAGAGAGGAGTTAGGCAGGGTGATACAATCTCGCCAAAATTATTCACAGCCGCCCTCCAGAACGCCATGCTAACATTGGAATGGGATAATATGGGAGTGAAAATCGACGGTCGGCAGATACATCACCTTCGCTTTGCTGATTATATCGTCCTTATAACACCAGACATTAGCCAAGCGGAACGCATGCTTGCGGACTTTGATAAAGCATGTGGAAAGATTGGTCTTCGACTAAACCTCACAAAAAAGATGTTTATGAAGAACGGGTTGGTTTTGCTTGCCCCATTCACGCTCAACGGAACGAATATCTCCGAACGCTCCAGTTATATCTATCTAGGTCGGGAAATCAATATGATGAACGACTTAGCTCCAGAGCTGAGCAGAAGGAAACGAGCAGCTTGGGGAGTTTTCAGGAGCATCGAGGATGTAGTGAAGAGAACAAAAAACACCCGACTCCGTGCCCGCCTTTTCGACTCAACGGTTCTTCCTGCCCTAACCTATGCGTCAGAAATCTGGTGGCTACGTAAACAGGATGAGGGATCAGTCAGCGTTATCGAACGCGCAGTCGAAAGGACGATGCTAGGAGTATCCCGTTTCACAGAAGTAAGGGATGGGATCCGAAGCTCCGACCTAGGTCACCGATCGAAAATCAAAGAAACGTAAACCTAATGCGTATGAATGACAACCGATGGACAAGGGCTGTTAGTGACTGGATTCCTCGGGATGTCAAACGTACTGCAGGAAGACCACCGACGCCATGGTCAGAATTTTTCACGAAGGCCTAGAAAAAAGATATGATGCTCAACGAGGAAAATCAAAGAAACGTAAACCTAATGCGTATGAATGACAACCGATGGACAAGGGCTGTTAGTGACTGGATTCCTCGGGATGTCAAACGTACTGCAGGAAGACCACCGACGCCATGGTCAGAATTTTTCACGAAAGGCCTAGAAAAAAGATATGATGCTCAACGAATCCTTGTTTCTGCTGCGCCGATTTGGCACATACTTTCTGTATTTGCTAAGCGTATTCATGCATGCTTGTGAATACGTTCTCGCTTTATGCGAATTGTGTTCTACGAATCAATTCGGCCAAAAGTCTGCAATCAAATAACAGGGAAGTATATGGGAGGCGGTTAGGAGTCGCCTCCAACAAATAAGCTCCATGTGCACTCTGGGAGAGCCCGGCAAGATACCGTGAGCATAATCAGCCCCACGTTCAGAGCCCAGCAAGCTATAGTGGGTATCAAGTATGCTAAACGCAGTAAAAACAACGGGCCTCATTCCCCTGATCACGAAAGAGCCCCCAATTTTGCAGCGTTGGATAGCACGAGTGCAGATAGGCAGCTCAAATTTCAGGGGTTTCGAAGTGTGATACACATGCTGTGTTACCTCTTAGCACTTTTTTCTTTTGTAGAAAGCAGTTTTAAGGCTAAATGTAATTTCAGAGGTAAGGTAAGACTCGGATGCGAGTCACCAACTCTTCGCGTCAAATTTTTCATAATGTACGAATTTCCTATGAAATAGTGAGCTGGATGGAAGTCGGATTGTTTACACATATAAAGCGACACCGTAGGGAGACATTAGACAAGAAAACATAACTCATTCATAAAAACGATGATGATAGATCGGCTTGTTCTTTCGACGACAAATTGGTTCGTTTTCAGAACTTGTTGCGCTCGAAAATTTCGCTCTATTTATTCGAGCATTCCATTCCAGAATAATGACAGTTATTCGATGAATTACGGTAGAAATTTCTACACTATTAAGCTCTCTATTTTTTGATAAACAAGCGCTTTCTTGAAATTTAGAGCTCAGGAAAGGAGATTATTGATTAAGAAAAAACACCATAAAGCATTCAACGTGGATTAACCACTTGAAGTTTTACCAATAATTCGAGCACTGACTAAATGCAGGTTTACCCTAAACAAAACACTAAGTCACCTGTGGAATTATCAAGTCTTTTTTAGTTACTGCGTACTACAATTTTCACGACGGGGTATTATGCGGAATCAACCAAAACGATGGTGAAATATTCGCAAAACTCGGACGCCGGACACAGAATGCAGTATTGGTGGAGCTAGGGCCTCCGTGGCGCGGTGTCTAATGCGCGAGACCCCAGAAAAGGAACTCGTGCTTCGATTTGGGTCCAAGTTTTGCGAATATCTCAGAGTCGTTGTGGTCAATATCAAGTCAGTGTTCCTATGATTCCAAGCAATTTTGGGTGGCAAGTTGCCGACTATGCAAGGATGTATGCTATGGAAATCGGAGAACGAGATCAAATCAAAGACCACCTGTGAATTGTAGAGTGCCTCAAACGGGCACTACGGGTGGCTTCGTGCTAAGAATATGAAGGTTAAAGACAAAACAGCAAATAAACCAGTAAATGCATAAAAGTAGGGATCAAGAACAGAAAATAACAATACTATACTAACTAGAGCGCGTGTGGCGCAGTGGTTGGAAGTGCCACTGCGACGCAGACGTGGAATCGATCTCCGCGCTCATGGTCCATCAAACCTTCCATCCCTCCGGGGTCGGCAAATTGGCACCAGAGTTATCTGGGAGGATAGCAGCACTGGCTCGATGCATCGGTAAGCCACCACGAGTCATTGTATAGGCTATATATGCATTTAGCGATACTTAATGAAGTCGAATACATGGCGCATCCTTCAGGCATTGATTAAAGCAGTGTGCTTTATTCTTTTATCATTTTATACTAGCTAATATAATACTGATACCTGTTATAGCATGAAATAATAATATAGTGACACTGAGAGCAAAAATTGAATGTGAGAAAAGCGCACAACTTTTAGTTACGGTTGCGAACATAGGATCGACAGCCATGGTGAAGCGTGTTCTGAAAAAAAGAAAAGTGAAAATGAATGAAAAATGAAAAAAGTGAAGCTAGGATTGGAATATAAGTAAGATAGGGACTAATTCATCTTTTATGAAACACCTTTAGAAGAACGGGACATCCCTCAAAGGCTTTGTGATGCTGTTGGCGAAGTGATTATACTTGTATGCCTTTACGCCTGTATGCCTTTGCCTTTACCAAGGTTGAGCTTCTTAAACGTTTTCCTCTTGACAAGCATTACCGGCAAGATGTATTTTCTTGGTGAAAGAGCCCTAATTGGACCCGAGAAAAGGAAGACGAGAAGGCTCATGAGTACGAAAAGAGCGGCGCTGAATGAAAGTGACAACTACTGAAATTGAATTTATGTCAAATGTTTAGTTCCCAGCGGAAGCGGCGCCTAACCAAATCGTAAAATCCACCTAGACCACCATTTGGGTGGATCGACGTGCGTTCGATCACAATAGGAATATCTAAAGAACTCTTCTGTAGAAATCAGAGCTTTGATTGCGTCATGTCATCCCCAATAAGAACAGTTCGAATCCGAGCTCAAAATTCTCCTCGATTTCTCGAAGAAATTTTAAGCTTACTGTTGATCCTTAAATTCACACCAATATTTTGTGAGAACGTGGAGGGTTTTTATACATGTAATTCCAGAAAATTTCTTCGAACTCTTTCTTCATGTGGTGCTCTTAAAACAAGGTTAAATTTGGTTTTTTGCTTTGGGCTCCTCACATCATTCCCCTTGACGTTGACTGCTGATGGCACTGATCAATATAACCAGTCGAGAGACAGACGAAACAAAGGCCTCGCATGGTGTGGTGGTGAACGCATTTGCCCCAGAAGTGGTAATTGCGCTTTCGTTCCCATCGCGGACGCCTACGCTCCGAAGTCTTGCAAATATCTTAACATCAAAGTCAAGTTTTTTTTAATATCTCAAGAAGGCAAAATAAAGAATTCTATTTGAAGATATCAACATGCATTATCACATATTCTTTGCCTGATGCACTTTATTTCTGTTGTTTTAATAAAGATAGTCAAGCCGGGACTTTGTTGTGAAAAGCATGATACGATTATATGCAATTTTCTGGGCTTTCGTGGACTATATATGGGCGTTTTTTTATGGCAACACCGAAACACTAATATGCTTTCCAGTTGACTGCATTCGGATTTTTATTCGGCTCGATATCCAGGATGGATTCTGCTACGCGCAAGAGCACCCACATATTATATAAACAAAAATGATAACTGGCTAGATTTAAGTAGATCCGTCGCATGTGGCTGCAGAAGCAACGAGTACATTCCTCGAATTCATTTCTCACTCTATGCAAATGCGCATTGCAGCGTCAGGTCTATCTACCAGTCTATCAGCAGCCGTGGGACAAGTCGGATCTGAATTCTTCACGAGATAGGGATGAGAAAGAGAGGGAATTTGAATAGAAGGCTTGAAATTGTGGAAAGACAATTGTTTGTTGAAGAACCACTACGATATTTAAACTGGATAGGTAAATTGAAAACAGAGCGTATTAATTGTAATTAAGGAGAATATGATTATAAAAGTTGTTAGAGAAAAACTAGTTATAGAGTGCCACTAATATTCGTATTAACATAAGAAAAAACGAACGTTAGCACGGAGGTCTTGCTGTTATCTTGCACAGAACAGAAAATAAGCACTGAACAGTGGTCCACTCAGCCATGTTTGTTTGTCGGAATGCCAAATAAGCTCTGATGAGCCTCATGACTGCTGAGAACATGGCATATTGCCAACGCCTACTACTGGAGATGAAGGAATGAAAATATTGAGAGATAGAAGGGTCAGGAAGTGATTTTGCCAATGCAGATGATACTACTGATAGCCACTGTAGAATATATGTGGCCAAATGCTGTGTTAAGGAAAGTTCTCATAAAAAAGATACTTGAATAAATTGATAGAAACAAATCACAAGGATATTCATTCTTAGTACCAAGAAAAGAGATTGGATGGAGAAGATGCTGGAAACTTTACTTGGTAGCCTCTTTGATGATCCCACAATTGTTTAGATTACAATAAAAGCTCATATCACCCACCCGCCCACTTCGAAAGTAGTGTACTCTAAGCGCGTAGGTTTTTTTGAACTCCCCAACCAGTCCGTTACAGTACGACTATTTTCATTTTATAAAAAAAGACTATAAACTGAATATCGGTTACTTGGTGACATCACGGAAGAAAATGTCACGCTAACCCTTGGTGGCTCATCTCCAACAAAACATCGCTCACAATGTTATCGACCACATTACAGATGACTTCCTTATAGTTGAAATCCACGAACTACCAGCATTGAAGCTACTAATTTCAGTGCATAAAACCCTTCACTTTACTCTCTTTTTTGAGCCCAAACACCTACTTATTTCTATGCGATCATATGACCACTAAACGAGGATTTCCTACGAATAAGAGCCTAATTCATCGCTTAGGTCTCTTTAACATCAAAATAATCTACGTAGTTCACATCCAAGAAGGTTTGAAAGCAAGTTAGCGAGATTCCTTAAAAAGAAGCCCGTAAAAGAAAAGATGGGAAGATAGATAGAAAGGGGAAGAATCTGGGAAAATTGGGTGTGGAGGGCATCGAGCACCTACCAACTTGGTGAGCAATTGAGTTGTGTGCTAATATGCTCTAGAGGAGTAAAGGCGTCCATAGGAAAACAATGAGTTCTCTAAAACAACTCAGAGTCTGCCGTTGAATGCAAATAATTTCATAGTGCATGTAGAGTTTCAAGTTGCCAGTAATTATCAAAAACAAAATGATAATAAGCGAATCACACCAGAGACAATGAAATCCGTGGATTCTAACAAAGTAAAAAAAGGTAACTTCGATAATAAGAAAGGACTTGAAACCTGAGCTGTATATGAAGGTCACTTATTCGATTGTATGTCTGAAGCTTGAAATAATGTCGAAGCTTTATTCTACCTAGAAATTTTACAATTTGTGGTGATTTTTGCTTTGGAAGAGTTCAACCGAATGAAAGAAGGGAGCTGAATTAAAGTAAAGCTTGATGAAAATATTGCTAATTGGGTATAAATGCTCACCTTAGAAGGCAAGAAGATTTCTGGTAAGTCTGATTTCCAGCGTTCAGCATCAACTGGCTTAATCAACTTAATTGGTTTATTGGTTTAGCTGCTTATTGTCTATATGACTTCATCATTACTTTGGTTCGTTGTCTTCCATCCGTCGTCAATTAAGATGTTCCCACATAGACGTGGGAATTTGTTGAAATTGAAATACTTTCTCTTCTTTATATTGTTGAATTCTGTTCGAGTTGATTTTGATACTCGGGTGGAGCTCTAGTACAACATTCAAATGTTTTCACGAAAACCAGTTTTTTTAGACCTTCCAATCGCAGGCAGCTTATCCGAGAATAGTGTGATAGCAATTGACTATAAGAGTGAACACTTGGTTAGCACCGAACGGGGTCTATCCATTGAACATGGTTTCTTGCTTAGCATTCATATTTGCTTCAATTTATGTCGAGTTTGGTCAGCACAGCTAAAAATCAAAGTTATTAAACAATATTGAACAAGTTCTGTTCCATTCACAAATGACACACTTAAATCTTCAAATAACATTTGAACATAGGGAGCGCTGCTTTTTGGAGATTCCCATTTGAATTTCATCTACAGGAGAATCCTATCTTCCCTCTGTTTATTCCGAAGCTCAGTGGGTTTTTTTTGTTTTGTTCAACATTTTTACCCGAAACGGGAAACATCTCTAAAATACGGCACTAAAATTCTACAGGGAGCAGAATCTGGGCGTAGGCTTGACTTGTTGAGCGGCTTAAGTCTTCTCATACGATCGCAAATGAATTTGGCATAAATAAGCAAGAACATTCGAGTGCCACATCAGTCACGCAATGCCAGTGAGGAAGTGAAGGAGGTATACGGTTCTTGCAGAAACACGGCGAGCTGAGGTGGACAAGCCGGGAAGACAACCATGGGAAAATCTTCTTTGACAATAAAGAAAACTATTTATGGACCACTCCAGCTGCTCGATATCGGGAAAGAAAACAAGAAAAATGACGAAAGGGCCACCAATGATACTGGAGGAACAAATATCCGTTGAAGAAGCTGATTTAGCGAGCCAAGAAGATCTTTAAAGTGACCAAAATATCCAGTTGTGTACATGTTTTCAATGCATTTAAATATGAAGAACAAAACTAATCCTTCTGCATGCTTGGTTTAGTCAGCTATTCACTTCATCCCTATCCGTTACTCGAAAGCGCCGGCAGAACTTGATTCGCTCATCAAAAAAAATCACGACAAATTTACTTTTTACTTTTTCTTCGATAGAAATACTATAATTCTGTGAACTAGACTACAGGTGAGCATACATTCATCGTAATTTCGGACCCAACAATAGGCAAAGTCAGTCCCACTCGTAACACCACGGCTCTGAGGAAGGCGAAATCGCCTAAACGTCAGCTATCGATCAACAACACCAACAACAACGAGGATGACACCGAAAACTTAGACCACCCTCGCATCTGCTCAGCAAGATCAGTTTCTCAGATCATATAAGTAGACAGGCATGTTGTTATTTGCACCGATTGCTTTTTTTGATTGCTGAAATAGTGGCAATCATAATAGACAGTGCACAAAGGCCAACTAAGAACTTCACATCCAGGACGTTGCAAATGCTCGGTCGAAAACGAGTATCATCATGGATGTCTACCGTATTCATAGCAAAGCGACTATTTCTAAAAAAACGAGATAAAGACTATCCAAATTAGGAAAGCCTTCAAAAAACACATTTTATTGTTTAATGTAATTTCTCTTAGTAACTGATAACGCATGAGCTCGATTTTCTGACCAAACCTCCTTATTAAGAAGGAATATTGACGAAAGGGCTCTCTGACAACAAAAGTTTGTTATGAAGGCTAATGAACGAACTTTATGACGATGTAACCTCTTAGAGCTTTCAGAGGCGCTTGTGGCGCAGTGGTTGGAGACGCCACTGGGGCACACGTAGAATCGATCCCCGCGCCTATGGCCCGCCAAGCCTTCCATCCCTTAGGAGTCGGCAAACGGGCACCAGAGTTGTCTGGGAGGATAGCAGCACTGGTTCGACACATCGGTAAGCCACGACGAGTCATTGTAAAGGCCAGATATGCATTCAATCACCAACAGAGTTAGTGATGCCGCATGCATGGCGCATCCCTCATGGATCGATCAATGCCGAGAACTTTACCCTTTTAGTTTTTTATTCATCATTAGAGCTTTCATCACTACAGTGAGTGCTTGCCTTCAGTGAAAGTTAGCTTCATGGATATTTCAGCACTAGAACAGCATCTGATTGCAACCTTTTCTGTCTGCACCTATACTTCCTGGAATTAACTATGCTTCTATAAAAAATGCAACAGCAAGCAATTTGAGGAAATTTATGGCGTCTGAAGAACCCAGAAGGAAAATTTTCGTTTCGATGGTATTTAGACAGCTTTTGCCGAAGTCTGTTCAAATTTCAATTCATGAGAAAAAACTGTTAATATGACGTCATCATTTCATACATCCTCACTACAGTTTAGAACATAGATTAAATGCTATGAAAACTTTAAATTAAAAATAACTAAGCAAACAACATTTTTTTAGAAATGGCAGCGACAATAAGACAAAAAAGAAGTGCTCGTCAGATATTGCGTTGAATCAGGCTCATGACAGTGAGGAGGTACATTATTTTGCACGAACGCACCAATCGAATGAAGGCGTAATTCTTCTCAGTCTTAGAAATTATTCAAACGCCTTCATTTACGTACCGGAAACCTTAACAGCACCCTAGGTTCTTAGGTGCTTCAATGGATCGACGCTGTGGCAATTGTTGCCACAACCATAGTCTAAGTAACAGCACCGTCACATAACCAATCTTGCTCAAACAGTATGGCGTTCATCACAAATAGAGTAGAACACACACCTCAACAGAATGTCCTTCTATTTGTTATGAATGTAAGTGCATGAATAGCCAAGTGGTGTATCTAAAGCCATTGTTAAGAAAAATCATAGTGATATATCTAGGTTTTTGTAAAAGAGGAAGAAAAGTCAACGGTTTCAGTTTTACAGTGAAACTAGAAATGAAAAAGTTGCAGAACTGAGGAAAATTATCTGCAAATCTGCATACAATTCATTTTCTAAAAAACCTAGGAAAGACGAAAAATGGTGAACAGAGAGAGAAGAGATGGATGACGTGACCATGGTCGCCGCCCCTCTCGGCAACTGACGCTGGTGATGAAAACTGACAGATGACTGGTGCAGTACAGCAATGTTCCGACGAGGTACACGTGTTTTGACAATGTACGTTGGTCGAGCCCATCAGACAACGACAAGGTGACATAAATATCTTTTTCAATTCTTTTCATCCAAAATGTTGATGATTAGACGTTTTCACTACTCCGACGTGTTTCCACGTTAATAAATGAGTAAATCTTAAAGAAGGCATTTTTTATGTTTCGTTCTTTATTTCTCAATTTATGTAAAAAACTGGGGCTAGTTCTACCTTATGGCAAGGTGTTGTCTGTTAGTTAATGTTCCATATTATCGTCTTATACATATGTAGAACTTTTGACACTGAAATTGGAGACTTTGACAAGGACATATTGGTAGGCGGCGCAAACGATTCAACAAACGGACTTGAACCTAGTTTGCTCCTAAACTGATTGGACAGTAACAGAGCTCTGTCGAGAGTATTCTTTTAGAACCATGGAGTGTACCCTCTAACACTGGCAGATCACCAAGAACGTTCAACAGCTTTCTAATGGAAACATCTCACCAGCGCTTGTTGAGCAAGAAATGGCCTATCTTGTATAAAGACCTTCGCCAACTTTTCTTATGTGTAAGCAGTCTTCAGCCAAACTCTCATTGTTCTATTAACACACTCATCTTTCAGCAAGTATGACGGTATAAAATGAAGAAAATGGATTGCGACTTAACTGGGATAAGACCCAGTTTTTAAAGAAGTGCTAGTGGGAAAAAAGAGACATGTTAGAACCGTTTCTTACTGAAAAACATTGTCGTATTCTTTGAAGAATGTGATGATATGTAGTCCCGTAGAAGAGGTAGGTAAATGTTGCAGGGCACCTGCGGCGTGGGCAATCTGCAAATTTTTCGTAGAAATCTCTTAAGATATAACAGACGCAGAATTCTACACGAATTTTTTTGAAGTGGTGTACACTTGAGACATTTCTTGTGGTGTACACTTGAGGAAGCCTTTACTTTGGCCTACCTTGGGACACCAGAGAGCCAGAATGGCTCAATCACCAATACTCAAACTTAATTATTCTGCACACGAGAGGTTCTCTTCTACAACTTCGGGAGATGAAATAAATCTTGGATTGCAGAGGAAGTCGCTAGGAAGGAAAAAAACTAGTATGCTCACAACACACAGTGAAGACTGCTTTCGCTACGTGCTTACAACACTCTCACCAGACGCTAATGTTTACGCTCTTCTTGTGATCACCGATAGCACAAAATTCCGTGTGATCTTCGTATAAGAGAAGAAAAACAAGAAGACCGATATACTCCAATTAGATGACAGAATCTTCGTCAATCGTCAAGGGAAGTTCTTGTTACGAAATGTCGGAGACATTGGCTTTGTCGGAGCGTTATCCATTCCTTACCTAGTTGTCTCAACCAAATTTTTATCACCGTGCTTGGACATTCTTCAACTTGCGCTTAAAAAAGCCCATGTCGCCTACTGTTTCCTCATCAAATTTTCCAGTCATGAAAACAGTTAGACGCTCAGCAAAAGATAATGGAAATAATCCGCAGCGAAAAACCTTTTTTCAAATTCGTCGTTGAAAACTTCAATGCCACATTAGGAGACGGAAATGAAACCGAATACGAGCGTTCGGATTTGGAGATTGAAATGCGAATGAAAACCGTCTTGCAAAGTTCTTGTCTATGGCTCATGTCTCTTCAATTGATATTTATTTGCTGGAAAGATGGGCAAACCATGGATGGACGTGCAGGTCTCCTTAATTCTTCGCAATCGCATGCATTTTCAGTTGTGCGTAGAAAGGCGTGTCATTTAAGAGCGATCAAAACGTGAATTTAAATCAAGATGTATGATTCGAACATTACAGCAGCGTACACAATTAAATGAATGAGCATGGTTGTGAAAGGGTTAACAGCACGACTCATGCGGAGATCGAGCAAGTTCTCTCGAACCGAGAACGGTTTCTTAGTGGTACCCTGATTCTATACGGGATCTCATTACCGCCTTTTCTGTGCGAAGAATCGATGTTACCATAAGGTACAAAAGGACTTCTACCATCGTCCAAGAAAGACAAGGCAGGTCTTGCACGACGACGAGATTCTCAATAGAACGCTCTTTTCATAAAACTGGCAAATAAAGCACAACCCGATTGAAATTTAAAAGCTTTTTGCCGAAGGAACTAAAATTTGTGCCGAGCTCGTTTCGGTTCCTTAAACGAAAACTTGAGGACTCATCTTCATTATCACTGAGTAGGTCGAAAAAATGATGACTGAAGCTTTTATCTATTTTAACACCTAACACGGCTAATAGCAGCTGTAGAAGATTTTCACAAACAGATTTACATTAGTATAGGTAAAACAAGCTATTGGAAGTACCTTAAAAACCATCTCGCCTGAGGAAGCACAGTCGGAATCTGCAGACTATAATGTACCGATGCCTCTAATAAACCAAAATTTTACTCCCACGAGCGACTTTCTATTAACCTCGGCATTGACTGAATCATTCTTTCTACTTCTGTTTAGCAAACACGAGATGTTATTTTATTTCCTTATTTACGCACAAGCTGTCGCCTCGGCGGATTTCGCCGAGAATCGAGAATACAAGCGTGCAAACCTTCGAGGCATTCTGGATTAATTCCAAGAATCCGAAAATGAACCGCAGAGAGAAATGTCTCATTATCACGCGTGATACTGGGCAGTATACAAGCCTGTTATTCTGATGAGAGGGGCACATTACGATACCATATGAGCTCTGTGCGATTGGTCTTCACGTGACATATCTAGTGGAAGACTCATAGAAAACGGTGAGTGTGCAAAGACCCTGTGTTCAATGTGACTGAAATTTTGGTTCAGCATTTTCTCTGTTTGGTTATAAAGGTGTTTGGACGTGTAGATTGCAATCAACATGACCTTTCCAGGCTCTGAGGAAGGCGAAGCCCGCCGAAACATCAGCTTGTACGTAAACAAACAAATAAAATAACACCTCGTGTTTGCTAAGCAAGAGCAGAAAAATTATTCAAAATATTACTACCATTACACTCAACCTAACATGAATTTAATAGCGGAAGTTTTTCATACTATTATTTTTTAGGCTGTAAACTACGTCCCAAACAGCTTTGGATTCCATCCTCTCAAACTGAGTTCCGGTAGAAAGCATGAGGGAGGAGCGACCCAGCTCCAGGCTCCGAAAATATCACCGCCGACATTCTACAAAGCAATGTTGTCAGAGCTGGTCGATTAAAGAGTGGATCTGTCCGACATATGAATACTAGCACCGAATTACAGCAGAAATAGCCGGTTTTTCGTTGACTTTTCACCATACTCAAGAAGGCTCGACGCAATATACCCAAAGCTCTTTACAGTCTCACTGGTGAGTAATAAAGTCACTCGATTGGGACGTGGAACGCATGCGAATTAGTGAAAAATTTCTATCAAATCTTCGTTTCGCGATTGAAATCGTGATTTTTTCAAGCAGCATCAGTGAAGCGAGTGTAGGCAGTATTCGGAGGAGCTCTGCAATACCCTTGGGATCTGCCCTGCCAGATAGCAATGATTTTGGGACTGCGCAGTGCACCTTCCAGACGTCATCATGTCGAACATCGACATCGAATCACACTACCGCCAAAAACGATGCTAATGCGAGAGGTAAATTAATGAACATTTCTCTGGGATCAGCACCACAAGTGAAGACGTGCTATGCAAGTATCTAAGTAATACCGTTAGATGAGTAGAGTCAATAACACATTCAAATATTTTGTACGTGGTCCATGCAGGGAATGCGTGTGTTTCTCTGAGAATCACCATATCGTTCTTTCCTCCTACCCGTCGTAACTCATTCCACTGTTTGGTGGCCCTTCACATATCGTTCCGATGTGTTTTTTCCGACACGTCGATAGCGACGTAATCTGCCATGTTCTGAATTGTTCAATTTGCTGCCGTCTCAACAATGATGAAAAATCTGCGTGTAAGTGTGCTTGAATTATCCCTTTTAAAATGTGATTGAGATTCACAGCAGGCTGCACTTAGCAATTGGAATCCTTGAAAAACCTCGTTCCTCGAACCTTATTCGATGGAATGATGAATTGGAAACACAGTTAGAGATATCGCCGATGGGGCTAATCTTAGTGAGGCTAAAAAGAACGAAAAAAAAACTGAAGCAGAGATGGAATAAATCGAAAGACGGTTCATAAGCAATTATTAGGTGGCTCAGACCGTTCCTCATATTCTGGAATCTGTTGGCATATTTTACTTCAAGAAGAGTATAGAGATCGAGTTTTTAGAAAAAAACTTTGACATTATAGGTAGAGTACGAAACGGTCTTCACTGTTCTTAACGAAGCAAGGAATTGCTTGAATCTTATTGGCTCATTCATTGCGTTACGTCACAGATTGGGCTGTGCTACATGCCGAGCAAAGAGGTAAGTATAATTCTGGTTGAGTATTACCTTTTTCTTTTCATTGAATCCCATGGTAATACTTAAAAGCGCGTTCCTAGTTTTTATCACAGACAGTTGCTTATTATAGCGTATCGTGGGTTTGAACTTTGTGACTACTTATCTAAGGAACGAACGAGATCATCTGCACCATCTTTTCCTACCTTCTGGTGGTGGATTAAACCACACTGCGTATGCTTATACATGCTTTCAAAAGAAAGCTAATTACTGATCGGCACAGTTACAGCATTCACAAGGTAATGAAGTGCTGAATATCATTTCGTCAATTCACTGCTTTCTTGGTCAGCAGACACGCGTCGCTTACCACACGCTCTTTCTTTAGCGCATGGATAGGTTAGATTGCTGTGCAATCCAGTTGGTTAAATACTTCCAACACCTCAAAAGAAAAAGCTAGAGGCCAAATTTCTATCGCACTGGATGCAGTTTGTTCAACCAGTCATCGTTTTTATAAGACTTCTACTTAATGGTGAAAGTGAGTTGTACAGAGTACAGGATGAGTAGTGTGCCTCTCTCACATTTAAAGTTCATTTTAAAACACTGTACGAAGCACCGCGTGATAAGGAAGCACTCCTGTCCGAGTTTACTTTCTGGATTCGTGGAATTTGTCCAAAATGTCTTAAAGGCATTTCACGTTGAGGGTTTAAACAACAAACTTCGTGTCTACTTCTTGTAATATAATAATGAAAATAGTAATAATAATAAATAAAAAATAAATAAAGCTCTCGGCGTTGATCAATCCCTGAGGGATGCGCCATGCATTCGACTTCATTAAGTATCGCTAGATTCATATCTAGCCTTTACAATGACTCGTGGTGGTCTACCGATGTATCGAGCCAGTGCTGCTATCCTCCCAGACAAGTTTGGTGCCAATTTGCCGACCCCGGAGGGATGGAAGGTTTAATGGACCATGAGCGCGGAGATCGATTCCACGTGCGTGTCGCAGTGGCGCCTCCAACCACTGCGCCACACGCGCCCATTAGTAATAATAATAGCAGGAATAATAGTAATGTTAATAATAATAACAATAACAATAATAATGGCAATGGTAATAGTAATATTAATATTAGTAGTAACAATAATAATAATAATAATGGTAACAATAACAGTAGCATAGTAGCAATAACAGTAATAATTATAGTAGTAATAATAGTAATGATAATAACAATAATAATAATAGTAACTTCAGTTCTGTAGGGAGCCATTCCCCTGAAATTACCCTTGTATGCGTGATCTACCACTGCGGAAATCTATTCGTGTTTTCGCCAAGAAAAGCCGGAGTGGGAATAAATTTTTGACTTCTACGTGAGGTGGAGTCTCTTAAATGTCGAACGAAAAGGAACGAATACGTAGGGAATAACCGACACTATGTGAGCTCGACGAGATTAACCGTCGTTAACAATTGTAACTGAAAGCGTCATGAGCTTGAAATGCTACGCTGGTTGTAGTGAAGGCGATGCTGATCAGCGAAGAGACAAAAAGCTTAACCGAATCCGAGAAGCATTGAATCATTCCAACACCTTGATGGACTACTTGCCTACTGCAAGTTCGAAGAATGAGCCGGTTGTGAAAAACTCCGTATTAGTATGAGTTTTCTAACCCTAAAAAAAACTGAAATAAGTCTACTAATAAAAGTCGTATTGGGAAGTGTAAGTAACATGAAGGACCGAACATTGGAATGATCATTTCCGAGGTAAGTGGAAAACCGTTCCCATAACCATGAAACCCCTTTTGGATAGGTTATGTTAGATCGTAAAGTACCGAGTGGGATGCAGACTGAGCAGTTGGCGTTCCTGCTCCACATATGGTTTTTGAAACAAAATATTTCACAATGACATATTGCTAGTCGCAGAACAAAAACGAATGCATTTTCTAAAGAGAGTTATGGGATATTGTTTAGAAACTAAGAAAAGGATAAAGCTCTCAGCGTTGATCAATCCGTGAAGGATGCGCCATGCATTTGACTTCATTAAGTATCGTATGGACGTGAATGAATGCATATCGGGCTTTTACAGTGACTCGCGGTGGCCTATTTACGTATGGAGCCAATGCTGCTATACTCCCATACAAGTCTGGTACCAATTTGCCGACCCCGGAGAGATGGAGGGCTTCGTGGGCCATGGGACGGGATCGATTCCACATGTGTGTTGAAGAGTGCCTCCAACCAATGCATCACACTGCCCTATTCAGAGACTACTATGTGCTAATTTGATGCACAGAAGAAGAATAATTTTTTCTGTTCTTGCTGAAAATTGTGTGATAGGGACTGCCTAAGCATAGGAAAGAGGTCTGTTCACATCTGCTTCACTCGTGAGAGCGGCATTTTTTTAAAATTTCATATGTGAAAAGATCCCTTATTTTGTCAAGATCACTCCGAATACTTGTTAATGCTAATAAGTAAGGTTTTTTCGCTCAGTTCTTCATCCCCTTTCATTTCGTTTCTTTACTTAGCAAGAACTCTCTCCCATTGTGTTTTAACTTCGAAAAAAATTTTCGTCGCATGCGACGCTTAGATAATATTTCTTTCTCAATCCTAACATTCCAAATAATTCTTTCTTTTGTTGGCATTACTTTGTAATTCTCTACTAATTAATGACCCTTAAAGGTTGTGTTAATTTTCGTTTTTATAGAAAAGACGAAGAACACGGGCGTGGCGCCAGTGTATAATGCGCGAGTAGCTGAAAGCAACGCAGAGCAAGGATCTCCGTGGTGCAGTGTGTAAACGCGAACTCACAGAACGGGAAATTCTGGTTCCATCTTGTCCGTAATCCAAGTTTTGAGAATATCTCCGCATCGCTGTGGTTGAACTTACTAGTCCTTATTGTTGCCTACATACACTTGTGTAATCTCAGTATCAGATTCGTCGAGAACTCTAATCCACTTCGCCGTTTTCAAAACAATTAAGACATTCATGTTAGGTATCATTCTTAAGATTTCGAACGTTTTTCGTCAACTATGATTTCGTGAAAACCTTGCAATGGCGAGGCAAAACTATGGGAAAAATAGCTGCATCAAACGAAAGGCGCAGAACATCGTGAGCTTTTTCCGTCCTTTCACATGCTCATAAGTTGGCACTAGGCTCTGATTGGCAATCCCCACTGGCCTCTTCTTTTCTAATTTCTCACTAGGTTTTTGTAGATGTAGGGAGTGTTCACGAATCCTTTCTTCATTGCTTGATTTGTTGCTGTGGAGAAGTTCCTTTACGTAAAAAACAATTGCAATCTTTGCCTTTAAGAGTTTCACAAAAGTATTGTGTGATAAAAATCATTATAAAAGTTTGCCTAAAACGACAAAAGTTGTCACCTTGCTGCAGAAGTTAGAAAATTAGGCCAATAATCTTGTTCTACAGTATGAGTTCACATCCTAACAGGACCTTTTGGACTTAAAAGAACAAGAGGAAGAAATATGTGAGCGAAAATACACTCATCGAAGTGTATAGCAAGGCCGGAAATCATAGCCTTCCTGGTAGTAGCCCTGTTGCTAAATGACACTTGCGTTCCAAAAAGTGGGGTACATGGGGAAACCCTGACAGAAAGTACATGGGGAAACCCTAACTGGACTACTTATTTGGTGTTATTATACAAATCGTTTACGTTCCGACACGCGTTTAGCTAAACGACGGAGGACTTCTGATTCTGAAACATGCGGATGCCAAATCTCCGTCCGGTTCAGAAGGCCACTGATGATTACTTGTAGTGACTGCTTGACAAATTTTCAATAAAGTCATCTCTAAAGGAATAAAATTATAAGCGATCAGCAATTTATCACTATAATGGAATGTCTGCTACCACTCTCACGACTTTTCGCAAGGGTGCAGCAGAACATGAGTAACGGATATCCTGAACAACATTGTGAGTGGCTTCCTTCAAGGTAAATCAACAAACTCCAATACCTCCATTCTGCAGTAGTTTCAATGCTTCAAAACTAACTTTTCGCTTCTGTGAATTTTTGCGACAACACCGTATGAGTTTGTCAATGAAAAACGTGCAAACTAATCATTCATACCAAGGCCTTACTAACATCCATTTCAAAAAATATTACTTTGTTTCTTGGAAACAATCTAATATAGATTGCCGCAGTATGGATCGTCAGTTAAAAAACAAATCACTATCGATGAACAATCGGTCAGTCAACAACAGCTCTGTATAAAATGGTTGGATACTTCGTGTGAGCGGTGCTGCACTCAAGATGATTTGACTTGAAGCAACTGCGAAGACCCATATCGCATGGACGAACGATTATGGACCATTCACTCAGATGGCCGTCGCTATGAAGGCGAAGGCTTTAAAACATTATCCAAATAAAGAGTTTTGTAAAAACCTGCTGCAAACTTTTGGATGAAGAATGCTTTTTGTTTCGTCTTCTTGTTTCTATTTAAGACGTTTATCTCTGCACAATCGCACAACCATAGGACAAGAACGATCACTGAGTGCATTGCAAACATGAGACCAACATGTCATTGAGATTCTCCTCAGTGTGAAAATCGTTTACGAAATTCACAGCTAAGCAACTTTAGAAATAAATAAATGGCGTGTTGAAAAAGAAAAGTACGAGAAAAAGGTGGGAAGAAAGGAAGAAAGTGAGGCGGAAACCAGAAACAATTTGTATGGTTGACTACGAACATCAACCAGCTCAGTCAGCAAGTAAGTCGTGTGCGAATTTGCTTTGTGTGGATAAAGCCCTACATGAAAAAACACTGAGGAGTCTAAAAAAGCTCAAAGGCGTGGCTGATTCACCGTTGCATACTAATATTGCACAAGGTGTGTACTGCCATAGGCAACGTGCAACTGCAAAAAGCAAAAGGAGAACGATCAAAAAAGCCACTCTCAGGAAAATTAAGATATTTTACAATAAAATAAAAAGCAACCTAAGTAATAAAAAGCTTTGGTTAATAGTTAACGAGTTGTACATGATGGCCAAAACTATGTGTTCGAAGCTTCACATAAAGTCATTAGTTCATGTGTGCACTTCTCCAATTCGGTTTCTTCTTCGCGTTACCCGTTAACTGATCTGTTTTCGGAGTTGCGCGTGGATTCTGCTGTCATTTGAGGACTTTGTCTCATTCACGAATGTCCCGTTTAGGAGTTGAGTTAGAATTCAGGAATTTCTCTAACACAGCATTCACAGGTCTACACCACAGGGAGTCTTCGCATTTTTAAAGGGAAGAGATATCGACCAAAGGTGGCCACTCCATGCCACTCTAGTCGGTCACCAGTTTACGAAGGAACAATGGCTTGCCTTCACCAGAGGAGGAATTACGATCGAGCGTGTGCTAGTGTCGAGTATTAGGTATGAATATAAGACAGCGGGCTTTTTGCTTCAAATGATGTGCCTTATTTGTTATTGAACTAGATAGGAGGAACTGAAGTAGGAACTAGAAAGAATAAAGGGAACAGCTTGGGCCTCATTCGGGCCTCTCAAAGGAACCACCGACCCACTGAGGGTGAAGGACCCGAAAATCCGCGCTCATCTCTTCGACTCTACGGTCCTTCCAGCGCTCTGTTATGCTGCGAGACGTGGCTCTTGATATGACTTGATACTTCAACTATGTCACGAATGCTTCGCACTACTCGCAGAGCGCTTGAGCGATGTCTTCTGAAATATAACCGGCACTCTCAATATCTAGCAAGAATGCAAACTCTGGCCATGGAAATCTGCCACATTTTCGAGATCCAGAAGAATATACATCGATAGCGAAACATAGATGGGCTGATCACATAATAAGAAGAACAGATGACAGATGCACGAAAAGAACAGTAGAGTGGACTTCAAGAGAATGCAAACGTCCCCTAGGATGACCACCTACACGTTGGGCAGACGTGTTCGTAAACAAAGTTAGTCAGCTGTACCCACAGCTGCAGTTGTTTTACAGATCTCGGTATGAGACTCGCAAGCTCTACCATGTTCGAACAAGACCACCACCACGGACTACGATTGCGAGAGAGAGGAACGAATGGCATGTATGCTGTGGCCTACACAGCTCGTGGAGACGAACCGTCCAAGTATCCAAGTAAGTGGTATTTGTCATTGAGATAATAGCAATGATAGGGGCAAACGCATAACGGTCAAGTGATGACCTTGTTTGGCTTCAAGACGTTACATTTATTCCGCCAAAGAATTGCCATACGTATGTCTGCCACTTTTTTATGTGGCCCGTCTTCAGATCTATTGTGAAGATCCTAGCTGTTCCTCCATTCATTTTGCTTCTCCACGCTCTCCCGCAAAGATTTCGAACATTCTATGCCGTGATTAAGCTCGGGTATAGTTCGAAGATTTTTGGTTATCAAATGAATGTCGTGGTATATCAGTCAAATGGATTCTCTCTCGAGTCCCGGGATTAATCCTGCAAGAGAGTTTTTATGTGGAATGGAAAAGCTAGTTGAGTCGAGACAAGTTTGGTAATAATTTTCTGACCGCGGAGAGATAAAAGGCTTGGAGAGGCCAGCAGGAAATAGAACTAGTAGCGTACCCGTGATGAAAGGTATCGCTGACACTACACTACCCGTCTTCAAGGTACCTAACATACTCAAAGAATGCAAGACATTCTAAAAAAGGAGCAGACTTTTAGAAAACTACGGTGGTTGTCAAAAAATTGTTTAGAGGTACCACTTCATCATTTAATACCACAATTTTTTTTTACCATGTTTTCGTTCTCCATGTTCATTTTTCACAGTGAAAACATAAACGTTAGCCGATCAATTAGCTTTGGTAAAACCCTTTTTTGAGAAAACATTACAGAGACGAAACCATTTGATCTAGGTGGTAACTAACTCTCAGTAACAATGTTTATTGGATGAAAAAGGATAGTGAAATGGGTAGTGATACAGCCTATTAGAAAGCAAGCATCTGGTTCGAGTCTCTGTCCAACACCTTTCCCAATCCTGTGAGACCAATCTTATTTCGACTATCCTCATGATTGGAAAAAGAATCAACTTGACTAGCATGCTACGGCACTCATAAAGAAGAAGGAATTCCTAAGCAGCAGCTTAAGCAAGACGCAAAATGTTGGAGGACCTTTGTGGACGATTAATGCGAGGAAAACGAAACGAATGCAAGAAATACTGAGATCCGCATAGTAGATATGATAAAGGGTTCATGTAATAAATAAAGAATATAAGAACCTTTGCTGATGGGCAACCGAAAGGGGTACTTAGAGACAATTTCCAGCGTTCTCCAAAGCGTTCTTAGCATTTCCAGTTCAACAGCGGTGAGCTTGACTTCGCTGAAAACACTTTTCATACAATTTCGTGCTTGCTGATTAAGAAAGCAGTGAATTATTTTTATAGATGCCGCAATGTTTTCGCTTTTATCTAGTGCCTAAGCTTTTTTTATCGCAGAGTGAAACGATGAGTACAGCCAGGAGGAAGATATGAACAAAACTGGAAAGTTGAATTGGGTTTGAAACCCGTGATTACGCTTATCGGAGGCTCACGTGCTATTCACCACACCGACTAATGCCTTACCTTTTCCTGTAACTCAGCCATTTTTTTACCTTATCGATAGATACTGTTAGCGAAGATTAGTCAACGAAAACGATCAGGAGACTGCAAAAAAATGTCCAAGAGAAAGGCAATGCAAAATGTAAGCCTCTTTCAAGGGTAATTGCTGGTTCACAGCCCAAATAAGGCTCCAGGTTTTGCTCATATTTCAGCATCCTTTTGAATTTATTTTCATGGATATTTGATCGCTCCGACAACATCTGATTAAAAGCTATTCCTTTCGGAATATTATGAAACTTGAAATACCAGGATTGTTAGGGTTTCATGGAGCAGAAAAAGCCTTTGAAGGAATCGAAATCATAATGTTAAGTTCTTATTTACGGTTTATTGCAACTTTTCACACCAGAGTACTATGTGTGACCGAACCGCATGTGTCCGCGGTGGGAAACGAAAGCGCTGTTACCCTTTCTAGAGACTAACGCGATCATCACCATACCATGCGTGGTCCCCTTTGTCTCGCCTTTCTCTCACCTAGTTTTTTTTCCTGACGCCTGCGGTCCGGAGTTTTGTAAATCTCGAAGCACCATTGTGAAAGTCAGTAGTTCCAAGCAAACTTTAAAGACCTTCACAAGTAAAAACCAAAATACATTCGAGGCTCATAAAATCCACAAATCTTGTTCTCTGACAAGATTTCGACTTCCTATCGCCATTTTACTCCCATTTTTTGACAAAGTATAAAGGCTGTTTAGTTTCACGCGGTCGGTTATCTACATTCTTGAAGGCTCATTGTTTGAAGCCCAGAAACTCCAGAAAAGCATAAATTTATTGCCAAATAGGATGGAAAGGATAGGTGTTATTCATGGAATCCGGATATGTTTACTTTTAAAAAGTTAATTTCTCCACGAGTCTTGTAGAATAGAACTTTGTTCTTCATCTTTTAGACCTTCAAAAAGACGATAGGGATTAAAGGGAAAGATAAGAAATACAAATACTACGTCAACAAGAATAATGGCTGATTAATACCAGGCATACAGAAGTAATTTTCTTTCAGTAGTCGCATTTTTTCATAACGTATATTCCTAGTCCGATATCGGAATAGCAGGTGAGACTGCTCTGCAACAGAAGGCAGAAGGAAAGAGTAGAGGAGGAGGAGGAGGAGAGGAAGAGGATGATTGGTGCGCCAAGTTCATGGCGGACGAAATTCAATTCGCCATTATTCATTAACGACTGAAATGCATGAGTGTCATGTGTCATACAAATTGGCTAATAGTTCCTAAGATCGACTTTCTATTAGCCTCGGAATTGGATTATAAATGTGTCGTTTTCTGTATTAGCAATCGCGGCGTTGTTTTTCAGCACACGTTTACTTCCATACACGTAGAACACATACAACACAACGATAGCTGATGCTTCGACAGTGTCGTGTTCTTCAGGGCCGCTTGTTTCACCTCTTTTCCACCAAAGAAGAACAACCGCTCAGAGTCGTCAACCATATGCGAATTCCTCGTTGGGAAACAGGTGAAAAAAGCGGCTCTGAAGAAGGCGATACCGCCGAAATATCAGCGACCGCTCTGTTGTATGTGTTCTCTGTGTATGGAAGTGAACCTCGCGATTGCTGAAAAAGAAAACGACACATTAATGTCTAATGTTGTGTCAAATTTTGACTCTCTGGAACAATTCTCCACTTGTTTCCAGAACCCTACGCAACCGATTAAATCGAGATGGAACTCTCCTTAGAGTAGAGTTCTATGTAATGCATGCCCTTGTAAATTTTGTTAACTAAATACGCGATCGGCTTACGATAACGCCTCGTTGATGTTTCAGTATGGCGTGTCTTTAATTCAATCTTACCAGGCTTCAACAAATTGCATCGTTTGAAGTTTCTTAACTTCCGCAAAAAGCTAATACCCAATAAATCTACCATTGTTATAACGGACATATAAACACTGTATGTTTGGTTTCCGCGCCTTCGAAAACAATCGTGAAAGGTAGTTGATAAGCACTTCCTCTTTGGCATCATACGGACTACGAGCACGTGCTTTTTGAAAATTTCGATTAGAAATGGGATTAAGAAAAAAGAAACAACAAATTAGAGATGATATAATTAGTTCTTTACACTACCAGTTTCTCACATCTGATATGCCGATCCAAGCATTGTTTGCGTTCGATTCATTTCCTTGCATCCGTCATCCATTAAGACCTACCTAAATTAGGACCCTAAAAAGTGCTTAAAGTTCAACGAGTATTATTAGACTTCAAAGAACCTTTCTAACTGAGTGAATTTTTAAAGAAATTGCCTTCTCTAATGAGAATAACTTTCTAAGAACAACGCCATCAGACCATTTAACAACTGGAAGAAAAAAATGTTGCCACAAAAAACTTCTCCACTTAACGAAGAGTTAACGAAATCTTGGAATTTATACGTTTTCAGAAACGCAATGGTTCGCACAGATTTCTTCCTTGAAGTTGGCTAAGGTGCCTGAAAGATGTTTCGCATTTGCCAAAAGATTCGGTGAAAACGCTAGATGGGCAGTTGTATAACGCAATTCATTCAACTTCTGCAGTAGTATAGATCCTCAAGGTTATATTGTACACTAGAAGAGTATAGTAAAAATAGAGATTTTTTACTAAGCAGTGGCAAAATTCGATCGAGAATGAGAAAAGCAGTTTCTTTTAGCACTTTCTGGTCATCAGCACAACCCGTAGCGATTTTTAAGGACTGGAGGTATGTTTAACACCTGGTAACTGGGTTTTGTCCTCACTTCTCCTCAGCTCCTCTAGCTCCTCAATTTATGACACTGGGGGAGAAATACTACATGTACATCTATTAATAGCAGAGAACACCCATTCTCCAATCAGTGCTAAATGAGAGTTTAAAAATGCGATGAAATTTTTCATTCTCTGAAAATGTTGTCCTTCATCGATAAAGCACTTCTGAAGGCACAATACGCTCTTACGGATACAACGAGAAGGACATGGTCCGTCCTCAAGCATGACTTCATGCGAAGTGGTGCTTAACAGAATGTTCACTAAGCAAAAGTGCTTTAATTGAGTTAATAATCGGATATCACAACGTTCTAAACGCAAATGAATAAAAAGGAAATCAATCTAATGATTGCTGCCCTTCTAGACCCGCTTCACAAACGTACGTTTCTTTGATATAAAAAGATAAAAAAGGATAAAGCTCTCGGCGTTGATCGGCCTTGAGGGATGCGCCATGCATTCGATTTCATTAAGTATCGTTGGAGGTGATTGAATGCATATCTGGTCTTTACAATGACTCGCGGTGGCCGGCCGATGTATCGAGCCAGTGCTGCTATCCTCCCAGACGAGTCTGGTATTAGTTTGGCGACACCGGAGGGATGGAAGGCTTGGTGGACCATGGGCGCATGAATCGATTCCACGTGCGTGCCGCAGTGGCGCCCCAACCACTGCGCCACACGCGCCCTTCCCTGATATAAAGTAGCAAAGTAAAAGTGCTTCTGGAGTTTTCCACAGCACAATAATTGCTGTTGTCATGAGGCAATTTCTAGAACTGAACCTGGTTATGCGTTTTTAATAATAGTTGTTCCATTTCGAAAGCATTGAGTTGGTATCTTCTGCATAAGGATACGGCAGTTTGCCTTCTGAGTTCCTATTGAGTAGAACTTCCGTTTGTTCAAAAAACATTTTGAAATAGGATCTAAATATTGTGACTACTGGTGTCTTTATTTACACTTCCTTCATGTAACATTTTCGCTTTGTAAAGGAAAAATAATTGAACATATGATGGCGATTGATGTTTGCGGTTATTGACAGTACAGTTGCAGCAGGACGTTATCAGTGTTGCAAAGGATCCTTCAAAACAAAGTGGTGCATAATTCTTTCAAGACAGACTCCGTAAAAAGGCTAGGGATGAGGCTCTAAATAGACGCGAACAACAACGAGTAGGGGCAATACCATTACCACCGTTTCCTCAACCGTTCTTTAGACAACAAGAGCCCAATAATGAAGTTGACGTTAAATTTCGGGCGTTTACTAATGAAACTTTCAAAGTCCTTAATCACTATCGCGCGAAGAGATACTGCTCCAACCTCACTGAAATACAAAAACGTGGTATGCGGGAGGTACGAGAGCTGATAAGATCGAAAAAAATAAGGCTATCCGTTAGTGATAAGGGTGGAGAGTTCGTTGTGATTCCTCATCAGTTGGATGTTGAGATAACGGAAAAGCACCTTGAAGATGCTTCCCTTTATCGTCCATCGTCCGAGAAGGAATTTAAAAGTCAATACCGAAAGTTAAACAACGAATGGGTTAAAATGGCAAGAGCGGCTGGGTTAAAGCCATTAGTTATCTCTCATCTTAAAATTGATCTATCAACATGTCCAGTCCTGTAATTACTTATCAAAACCCATAAGTTAGTATCCAGCGATGATCTCGTGTCTACCGATCCGTCGTTATTTAAGGTCAGACCTATCATCAGCTGCGTGGACGGACCAACGGATAGAATAACGTGGCTAATAACCCTAGTACTTACCCAGTTGTTAAAGTACATTCCAGCCCATCTAACGAACACCCAAATGTTCCTGGATCGTCTACGTAACGCGCAACCCAACAACGCGTACGTGATGGAGTCCTTCGACGTCACCGCCCTCTATACAAACGTGTCGAATGACTCCGCTATGCAAGCCATTCGCGAGCTCCTTATACAACATGAAGGAGCAATAAACATGTATGGCTTCTCGATTCAGCAGCTGATGACACTCTTAAAGGAGTGCCTAAACTGCTCAATCTTCAGATGGTCCGGGAGGTATTACGCACAAATGAGAGGGTTGGCAATGGCGCAACGACTGGCACCAAGTCTTGTCATTGCATATATGTCTAAGGTGGAAGCACCAGTGATCGACCTCGGGCCGTTACTCTACTGTAGGTATATAGATGACTGCTTGATCATTTGTTCAACACAAGAAGAAATTGACAAATGTTTCGAGTTGCTGAATGGACAGTCAGAGTATATCAAGTATATTAAAGTATATCGAGTATATTAAATTCACCCGAGAGAAACCACGAGAAAATTGGCTTCCATTTCTGAACGTGCAAATTAACCTATCAGAAAACGGCTACGTAACGAAATGGTACCGAAAGCCAAGTAGTAAAAACATCTTAGTTCATTACCTCTCCTCTCACCCCTCTCACACGAAAAGGGCGCTTGTGAGAAACATGTTTCGAACAGCTACCAACGTGTGCACAGGAAGGGAGCAGAGAGAGGAATCGCGGAACTTGGCGCGGCAAATAGCCATTTTTAATGGCTACGAAATTGTAGCTCGGGATAGGTGTAGAGGAAATCACAGGCCCTGCAGTGATAACTCTAGCAGCAATAAGGTCCCGTTTATCCTACCCTTTATTTCAAATGAAGTGAGTGCAGCTATAAAATGCTGTTTGAGAAGGGTTGGCCTAGAGAACTCGGTAACGATAGTTGAAATGCCACCGAGTAATCTAAGACGCCAGCTAATTCGTAACCGCTTATACGACCGTCTATGTGCAACACAAAATTGCATAATTTGCCCCAATGGTAGAGACGGTGACTGCATGAGTTCGGGTACAGTGTATCTGATCCCTTGTAAAGTGTGCGGAGACGAATACGTTGGCGAAACGGGTAGACCACTCTGCATCCGTATAAAAGAACACCTAGTTGGCAAACGTAAACCAAATACCCCACTAGGCAAGCATAGGATGCAAAGACATAACGGAGAAGATTTTGAAGTAGAGGTTACGATCCTCGCGCAAGAATCGAGAACACAAGAGCGTAAAACTCTCGAGGCATTCTGGATTAATTCCGAGAAACCGAAAATGAACCGCAAGGAGGAATGCCTCATTATCACGCGTGATATTGGGCAGTATATAAGACTGCTATTTTGATGGGACGTGCACATTACGTTTCCATGTGAACACTGCGCGGTTGGTCTCCACATAACATATTAAGTGGAAGGCTCATAGAAAGCGGTGAGTATGCAAAGACTCTGTGTTCAATGTGATTGAAATCTTGGTTGAGCATTTTCTCTGTTTGGTTATGGAGGTGTTTGGCCATGTAGATTGCAGTCAACGTGACCTTTCCAGGCTCTGAAGAAGGCGAAATCCACCGAAACGTCAGCTTGTACGTAAATAAAGAAATAAAATAACACCACTGCATCAAAATGTATTATCACTATGCAAACAGATTAAAAGGATGGAGATAGATCAACAATTGTACTGTATAAAGTGGTACTGCTAAATAAGATTGAGGAAACTTCATAGAGCCCAGACGGCAATGAAGACCCCACAACGCGAGGCCATTATCTTGAAAATACCGGTAACGCCTTTCGAATTTCGATCACTGAAGATCAGTTCTTCAGTTTGACGATTATTTTAATCGTCGAAATTAAAGTCGTTCAAAAAAAAATTGAAGTTCAAAAGTTGCAAAGTTGCAATTTGCCAATAGAGTTGTTGGTGTTGACTTTATCTGCATGGACAAAATGTTAAAACTATTTGCTGCCTGTGTTAGCTCACTTTCTACACATAGGTTTTTCGCCTCACCGGGGCTGGGTGTTTCTCGCTGCGAGGTAAGCCGAGGGGATTCGTTCTTCCTGCAGAGTACCCATGTTGAAAAGGAGTCTGGCATTTCCATCAGGAAGCTAAGATTAAGCTAATGATCCACCACCATCAATTTAGTCGCATGGCGGCAAATCTCCCTCTAAGCCAAAATGGCGGAGACCGCTTGTGTGTAACGAACAGGGCAGACTTTGGCCAGACTGTCCTCAGGACTCCAGAAAACAATAATGGCTTAGCCAGCAAGTCTCCGGAAAATAGAACTTTTTCTAGGACCCCCACAACCGGTGAGAACGCTTAAGCCAAGTATCCAAGCAAGAAAGTTTTATCGAAAAAATTCATTACCGATTATTAAGGAAACAAATAAATGTAATCTAATTTTATGTGGAGAGAGTGCAAACATAACAAACGTTGAAATTCACTCAGAATGGTTGCAAAGTACTTCCAAGTACTGATAACAATGTATTTGCTAAAGAACCATAGCGAAGCAGAGTAGAAAGCAGTATACACATAATTCATACCCATAGAACGGTGAAGCAAAGTATCCTTCACAATTCTGTCATGAGGCACTCTCGTTACTCAAAAAAAGTACTTCACAGCTTCCAGAAAGGCAATGTAGGAAGTCATTCACGATTACTACTCAAACCTCTTCGAATGACACGTATTTCTTACATCACATGAAATAAGAAGATTGGATATGCTGTGCCACCGGTTCTCCCATCTGAAATTCGACAGTCAGATAAGAAACGAACATCTTGTCTGGAGAGGATGGGATAATTGAGCACGTAAAGATTTCCCTACCAGTTCTCAGACTGTGTTCTCTACACTAGTTAAGCTGTTTAAAAAATGCACAAGTCACTTCCAAAGAAGAGCAAGCAAGAATATTTTATTGTTCGAAAAAGAAGACTATGACGTCGTAAACAAAGTCCAGTTTGCTCTTCGCTGTCGTCTTTGTAGCCTTCATTCTTACTTTCACTAGCCTACGGAAAGCTTTTGACTAAGTTGAGAAGGAAGCGTCTTGGAATCTATGGACATCAAGAGTTTCTCTAATCGATGTTCAAAGATTTTTAATAGTTGTATCAAAGTTTTACAACCAACACCACTATTCTACAGCAGCGTAAAATAACGGATTAAGTAAGGTGATACCATCTATATAAAATTATTAACTGCCAATTTCAAGCACCAAACGCGAACACTGGCATCGGACAACACGAGAGTGAAAGTCGATGGTCGGCAATTACACCGATCCTCGCTTTGCTGATAATATCGTTATTGTAACTCCAAGCAGTTCAAGCCATAAATAAGCTCTAAAAGTTTTCAGCGTTTATCAATCTCTAAAAAATGCGAAGTGCATTCCACTTCATTAGGCTTCGTTGGAAGTGATGGAATGCATATCTGACCTTTGCGATGACGAACGGTATCCTATCGATGCATCGAGCCAGTGCAGCTTCCAAACAAGTCTAGCACCAACCATAAATAAGGTGATCAAATTTTACTTGTGCTTTGCTCGAGTAAACTGGACTCCATGTGACAAGGAGGAATCCGATCACGCGAACTAAACCCATGAAAGATCGAATTGACTCAATAGTTTCCGTGAGCGACTTTCTATTAATCTCGAATAATGGGTCTAACCTTGTAGGATAATGGATTGGTAGACTTGAGATCATTTAATAGGTTAGTATAAAACAGGACATGCTGGTCGGTTTACTTCATAGTGCGAAATAGCTGATGGTTTTAATCCCGCCGTCTTTGCTACTGGAACACATTCATTGTTGAGTTCTCGGTATGGTCATTTGTATTCGTTGTCAGATGATGTGTAATACCACTAAGATGTTCTTCCGTTATCTTATCATGTAACTGCCGGAGATCACTCTGGCAGAGATGGTGGTAATAGCGCCACTTCTCCTTTTTTCACTTCTATATAACATTTTTCTGACCTTATAGCGGAGTTGATCTTATAGTTCACACACGTTGCACGGATCCTTCGCACAGTTGCTTTAGAAATGGAATGTGATGGTGAAAAACTTGAACCCGTTTCTAGTAGTGAGCGCGCGTTCTCAGGTAGGGTCATTCCCTCACGTACGGTGGCAATAGATATTCTTGATACGTCGTCAAGCCTATTTCGACTATTACCAAAAGCGTAAAGAATTTGTTTACAGTTGTTTTTTGAAGCTGAGCTGCGTGAATTACTCAAAAGGTTTTCGAATTTTCGCTCTGAACCTCTTTTGGCATTCGGCCTAGCAAAATCGCATGTCAATGTTGACCCACCAACTATTCTCGTCAAAAGGCGATCCTCCAAATACAAAGCACAAAAATGTTCGCTCGTCGCACACTTCTTCGTTCTTTCTAGCAAGTGACCTTTTCGTGTGCGAGGGCTGAGAGGAGAGGGAATGAACCATGATATTTTTACTATTCGGCTTTAGGTACCCCTTTTTTTACGATTTTACAACCTTCCCCATGCTCCACCTAATCAGTAATTCAGTTGGTGACGCTTCAGAGGAATGAAATTCATTTATTCTACTATTTGTTTTTTGATACACGTGCGTATCTTGCCGGGCTATCAATGTAGTGGTTGATACGCTCATGGATAGCGTGCAGGTCTCTCTCAGAGTTGAAGCTACGTTAGAGGGCACTACAAACCACCTCTAATGTACTTTCCACTCACTTCACTGCAGACTTTTCCAGACTGACATGTTGCAAACAGTTTGTGTTAACCAGAACCCTTCCATTCACGCATGCATAAACATGTCTATGTGAACATAGAAGGTATACGTCAGAATACGGCCATATGTGCTTTAACATTTTTACGAATTTTTTCATACGTCTTGTTTCGATATTTTGCTCTCCTAATTGCGAGCGGATTGCTCGTAGAGGCCCTCATACCACTCCTATCCGCGCTGAACTAATGTTTTAAAAGACATTCATCAATGGCGAATTTAGATAATTTGTAAGTGGTAAGAAACATGGGTTCGGTATCATTTATAGTCTCGTTGATCGTCGAGTGACTCGAGCGAGCACCAGCAAATCTTCCAATTTTTCCTGTTGCGTGCAGGAGTAGTCCAGTGGGTTCTGATCGCTTTAGGGATTCGTCAAGCATGATATCATTCTTCTAGGCTTTTCGTAAATAACTCTGACCGTCGAGCACGTGGTCTTCTTGAAGTGCGCTTGACATCCCGGGGAATCCAGTCACTAACGGCTCTTGTCCATCGGTATTGTCACTCATACGCATTACGTGTCCGGCCCACCTTATCTTCAGCTGTTTGGCGTACAGAACGACATCTTTGGTTTTTTGGATCACATCCCTTACTAGTGTAAAATGGGATACTCCTAGCACCGTCTTTTCGATTGCACGTTCGATAACGCTCAGTGATCTTTCATCCTGTTTACGCAACGACCAGGTCCCTGGCGATTGCATTAGGGCAGGAAGTACCACTGAGTCGAAAAGGTGGGCACGGAGTCGGGTGTTCTTTTTTCACTTCACTACATGCTCGATGCTTTTGAAAGCTCTGCAGGTCGCTCGTTTTCTTCTGCTCACCTCTTGAGCTAAGTCGTTTATCATATTGATTTCACGACCTTGGCAGACGTAACTGGAGCATGCTCGGATAGTCAACTCTGAGTTTGGCGAAGATGCCGAAACCTTAGCACAGGAAATACTTTTATTAACCAGGTGATACCTTTACAATCGTTGAATGCATTGATTGTTACTATTGTGTATAGATGACGGTTGGCTAAATAAGCAAGCTGCCTATATTTTCTAGAAAGAATTCATGCATGCTTCAGTGGATGTGATCTCATTTACGCCGATTGTACTGATCAAACCAGTTCGGTCAGTAGCCTGCAGTTAAAGGATAACGAAGTGCACAGAGGCAGATAAGAGTTTCCTTCAGCAAATAAGCTCTTTAGCGTGCTCTTAGAGAGACTTGCAGGCTATTATTGATAACACACAGCTCCGCGGTATGATGTTAGCAAGCTACACCACATTATTAAAGATTAACACAATAAAATAAGTGGTCCTCATCATCCTGACCCCAATCAAGCGCCTTATACGGTATCATTGTATAAGAAGAGGAAAGAGATGCTGCTATAATCTCAGGACCATTCTCTACTGTCTTGTTTCCACTGAAATAAAGTGAAGATCTGTACTTATGAGGCACGCACCTTTGTACCTAAGCCCTCGATAGAAAAATTGATCATGTAAGCAAAAAGGATAAATATAATAATGCTGTGTATAACACCGGAGTAGAGTTTTCCATCGAATGGTGCGACAATAGTGGAGTCGCGTTTGCAGGAGTTCTCATCACTTCTACTTTTCCATAGGTATCGATTCATCCGAACAACTAACCATATGATCCAAACTGATTTAAACTTTTATAAAGAGATATAGATTATTTCCGGACTTTGCAATTCATCACATCTGTACACTGACATCAAGCGATGACGAATACGACGTTAAAGCACTCTGTGTTGCCCTGGACAAGTTTTGCAGTGAAGACCTTGCATTCTTTAAGGCGATCTTTGGAGATTTTGACGATAACTTGGAACCTGAAAAACGTCTAAAAAACGTCACATTAGGCCGAGCGGATTGGAATAAAGCAAGCTGATTGATTAGTTCATCTTGGCGACCTAGACCATTTATGGCAACTCGTAATTCCGGAGGCCAACTCTCAACGCTGGACGTAGGAGTCGTTAAATGAAGAGTATCACAACGAAATATGTCGCATCATAGTGAGTCGAGGATTTTGTTCAACCAAGCTCGCTGCTGTCCCAAAATTGTACACGTGATCTCAGACCGTGACTTACTATGTGAAAGATTTTTATTTCTCAAGGAAGGAAGAAAAAGCCGGTGAGTTCAAAAACGAAAAAAAAATAATTTTTCGACAAAGATATGAGTGTTGCAATGGTGTTTATTAAATGTGGTGGTGGCCCATCATACAAATTTCATTATTACCGGCATTTTCAAGATCCTTGCAACTTATCGTCCCTCTTTCGGCATTTTTTATAACCTCACACTCTATACGACAGCTGTCAATCACTACAGCTCTTACGAGTGAAACAGTGTTCGATTAGCACATATGAGCGACCACCTCTAGAAAGCGCATTTCCATATATTTCATAGAGCAGAACAAAACCTATCCCGACCAACTCTCTACACAACACGTGTCTTCTAATTCATAAAAAGGAAAAAATTTGGCAAATATGGTGACGCGATGGTGTGCGAGGTAATACGCATCACAATAAAAATAATGCGTGAGCAAAACAGTGCAGTCCCAAGGAACTCAAATTGAACCGAAAGTGGTCCCTCCAGCACTAAATGTCTCCAAAGAAGGATAGGGTCATTTGGCAAATAGTTCCACGTGCTAAAGCGAACTAATAGAATAAAAATGAAGCCCGTGTATGTCATATCGGCCACTCTCGAAGAACCATTATTGCATCTATGGGTGTCATTCGTTGCGTTTTTGAATGAACACCGAAAACCCCGGATGACCAGCAATGTGCGAACGCTTTATGAGGACAACTCAGATAGAAAGCCGAAATAAACACCTTTTATGTGAAGTGAATTAAGAGCTTTAATCGGTTATTCAACTTCATAGTCGTTCAGCTTCAGGATACAATGACGGGTAATTGGAAACCATGCTACTATTGTGTGCAGCAACCGTTTTTTGGTGACCTCAAAAACGAACCAAACCAAGTTGTTGAATCCATTGTTAATCCGTAAGCCAATTATCTTTCAATCTCGCTATGAATTAACACCCAATAAAATTTTTTATCTTCAATGGATCCGACTCCACATGACGGCGAAGATCCACATCTAAACAAATGCAACTGTGGAGAAACAACGTGGAGCAACCCGGCTCTGAAGAAATCGAAGGAGCCGAATCGTTGCTGAATAAAGCGATTATCAACCTCACGCTAACTCGTCATTGAAACAAGCACTGTTCCAAATTGGCTTTCGTGCACTCCGTGAAGTGATGATAAAACAATTGCTTTAAATATATGATAAGAAAAAGATGGAAAGCGAAACCGGCGATCTTTGAAGAGATCTATTCGACATGATTGAGGACCACCAAATTTTTTTTAGAGCAGAACACCAAACTTTCGAAAGATGCAGGAAAAGTGCCGTCCTCTACTGTCAATCTAAAGTTGCGCTTTTGTGTAAATGTGTTCAACACACATGTGTATTTGCAATTTGTGAGCACTGTATTCCGTGATTGTCTTTTCTTTTTTTCGAAGCGACGACGTAAGTCCTACTCATTTCCCTCCAGCGGCGAAAGTGTTGCAATATTCGTAGGTGAAGGGATCACCAAGGAGCTATGCCATTGCAAAGCCGTCGCTCCTACATGGAATGATGGCGAGAAAGCATTTGCTTTCATTTGACTAATTTTTTCTTTGTTTGGTCACAATTAACTACGTAAAATAGGCAAAAGCATTGTTTTCAGAAATAATGTGCCGTATTTCAGCTGAAAATGATATCGACTTCTGCAGGATTGATTGTCCGGGAAGAGCAAGGCGCGAGTACGCCTCAATAGAGTGATTTTCCGCTGAGGAAGAACACAACTCGACACGAAGCCGATGACGCAACATCTTCACGAAAAGGAACGAGGCTGTATCGAATCGGATCGTCGGCTAGGATGAAGACGAATACGTCGATACGTTATCCGAATAAAACTGTTTATCAACCTCATGTAAGCTCATCCAAGAAAGAATACAATGTGCACTGGACAAAATGAACTGGTTGAAAAAAAGCACCAAATCATTGGTTGTCGATTCTTTTACCAATTTTTCCTGAATACCTTAGAAAAACCAGAAACTCTATGGTGACTTCTAAAACAGTCCATATCTCTGAGTGCAATGTCTTGATTGACTTTTCACCTCAAGCTCTGTGAGTTTGCTCTGTTTCGCATTCTGACCATCGTGACGACCGGAAGTGGAACCATTCATTTTAGCCCCAGCATCGAGTATGCCACAAGACGTCAATGCGATAGAAGTTGCGAGTAGTAGAACAATGCTCATCCCTGAATATTGTGATTTCACCTATTACTAAGTGAAGAAGAACTATGGAAATGTGAGCGGCGCCTTCAAATCCATGCGTAACTGCCAACTCCTTTAATTTCACATTTCACCCACTTATTACTTGAAAAAAAAACAATGAGTGATTATCAGAAATTATTACTGCGCGTTCCGAGATGAGTACAATAATAAGCAACTGTTGTGAATGCGAATACCGACACAGGTTCGTAAGACTATTTTATCCTACTCGCAAATAAACGAATCTTTCATTTCCTCATTCATACTTAGTCCTACACAACAAAAGAACAGCTAGAAACTACAACAGCAATGATACTGATATATTTGAATTGATGAACGCCGTTCGGTTGTGAGGTGGGAATGCGAACGTGCGCTATTACCCTTTCCGGAGCTAATGCGTTCACCACCACACCACAGGGACCTTTCGTTCCGCCTATCTCTCAGCTAGCTCTATCGATTAATGCCATCAGCAATCACCTGTCGCCGAGATCTAATCTAATCTGACTGGGAGCCCACATCGGCACTAAGCACAGTTCAACTGAGGCTGTAGTTAAACTCATGAAGTTCACTTTTGTTTTGTGCCTAATATGATTTTTACGGCGGGATATTATGCGAAATACCACCACAGTGATGCTGAGATGTTTACAAAACTTGGGACGGCTGGTGTGTGTGGTAGCGAGTTGGAAAATGCAACGAAGAAGGAAGAAAGTGCTGGTGTCGCTACTGGTTGCTACTCTGAGAGTGTCACTTGCTGTCATTTATATGCATTTGCTTTCCGCAGGAAATTTACCCAACTGCCAGACAACGTTTGAAAAACAAGGATTTGCTTCCTGTGTTGAATCGTTGTGTATTTGTTGAAGATCCGACAAAGCATTTACTAGTATCCACGGAAAATTTCGCACATTTGAATTTCCGTAGACACTAGTAAATGTTTTGTCAGATCTTCAACAAATACACAACGATTCAACACATAAAAATCATATTAGGCACAAAAGAAAAGTGAACTTTATGAGTTTAACTACAGCCTCAGTTGAACTGTGCTTAGTGCCGATGTGCTGATCTACTTCATAGCACGAAATAACTGATGGTTTTAATCCAGTCGTCTTTGCTACTGGAACACATTCATTGTTGAGTTCTCCGTATGGTCATTTGTATTCGTTGTCAGATGATGTGTAACTTCACTGAGATGTTCTTCCGTTATCTTATCATATAACTGCCGAAGAACACTCTGGCAGAAGGAGATGGTGGTAATAGCGCCACTTCTCCTTTTTCACTTCTATATAACATTTTTTTGACCTTATAGCGGAGTCGATCTTAAAGTTCATACATGTTGCACGGGATCCTGCGTACAGTTGCTTTAGAAATGGAACTATTGCCAAAAGCGTAAAGAATTTGTCTGCGGTTGCTTTTTGAAGCTGAGATATGTGAAATTACTCAGAAGGTTTTCGAATTTTCGCTGTGAGCATATTTTGGCATTAGACCTAGAAAAACGGCGTATCGATGTTGACCCACCAACTATTCTCGTCAAAAGGCGATCGACCAAGCAAAGCACAAAAGTGTTCCTAAAGAATTTGTTTGCGGTTGCTTTTTAAGCTGAGATATGTGAATTACTCAGAAGGTTTGTTCGTCGGTTATGTTCGATTATGCTCCTTCGTCGCACACTTCTTCATTCTGCGAACATCTCGTTCTGCTTGCTTCATAGTGCAGATCGAAATAGTCCCATTTCCGTGCCTCGTACTTGTAGGCTGTCCCCTGGTTGACCGCACATCTGGTGAGGTCCCTTTCGTTTTACGAACTCCGGTATCACTCGATATTGAAAACAGCGGCGGAGAAAGGTGACTTGCTGTCTAGCTAAGAGATTCTTTTGTCTTTGTGATAGCGCTCCTTTTCAGCATAGCGGAGAAGATTTGATGTAGAAGTCAATACCCACGCATGCGAGACCAAAACACAAACGCGAAAACTGCTCCGGGCTTTTTGCATAAATGTCATAAACCCCGCAACAAATAGCAAGGAGGAGTGCCCAGACGTCAAATGCGACCTGACCCATATTCTCCCTCGACTATAATCAGGTGCTCTAATCATTTTCATTGGAAATCGCACAAAAAAACAATAAGTTTTTCGAGAACCTGTTGATCATGTAACTGCCATAGAGATTTTTTTTTCTAAGTGGCACTGAAGCCTTCGCCCTAGTAAATTGTTAATCCATGTACCCCTCGTGGCTCTGAAGTAGGCGAAACGCCCGAGACGTCAGCTACTGTTGCATTGTGTTGTGTTTTTCTATGGAAGTAAATGCATGTTGTATAACAGCCTTGCGATTGTTGAACAAGAAAACGACGCATGACTAATTAGTTTTTAATTAGGACCCGCATGGTGTGGTGGTAAACCTGTTACTCCCCGGAAAGAACAATAGCGCGTTCGCTTCCCACCTCGGACGCCTGCGGTCTTGCGTTTTTCAAATTTCAATCAAATATCAAGCTATCAACGTTAGTTTTACGTTTCAGCTGCTTTTATAAACCCGTTGAGTTTTGAACGTCAAGACTCAGCAGCGAAAAAAAATTCTCTCATAGCATAGATATCCTAAAAAGTATTTCAAAAAAAGCGGGAAGCTTTTCCGGGATAAGAACCTATGTCTGTGGAAGTAGGTGGAGAACAATGCTTGCTTACTTGGATGGATGGGCTGCCCTCAGTGGTTGTACGGGCCCCTGCATAATCTCCATTTTTTTTTGGATTTCATGGATTCCATGGAGTCCCGAGGTCTCCCAGGCGAAAGTATACCACAGGCCGACACCATCACAAGCCAGGCGAATAGTCTGGTAGCAGGCCGGTGGTGGATCCTGGTATTGATTTGCTTTTCTAGTCTGCCTAGTGGAATCCCCAGCCTCCTTCGTATTTAAAAAGACCCTGCTAGGCTGATGAATCTCTCCGTTATACATTGTTGTGTAGCACCCCAGAAATACCGCCAAGTTAAGATGAAAATGTATACCGTTGCGTGGAGAGAACAATACATGAAGCAAAGTCCAAATTCATGCTCCGTTTCCACACATCAGTGGCACTAAATCACATTCCTTTTCCGAAAATCGCGGAATTTTCCGTGGATACTAGCAAATGCTTTGTCGGATCTTCAACAAATACACAACGATTCAGCACGGGAAGCAAATCTCTGTTTTTCGAGCGTTGTGTGGCAGTTGTGCAAATTCCCTGTGAAAAGCAAATGCATATAAATGACCTCAAGTGGCACTCTCAGAGTAGCAACCAGTAGCGACACCAGCACTTTCTTCCTTCTTCGTTGCATTTTCCAGTCCCTACCACACACACCAGCCGTCCCAAGTTTTGTAAACATCTTAGCATCACTGTAGTGGTATTTCGTATAATATCCCGCCGTAAAAATCATAATAGGCAAAAAACAAAAGTGAAATTTATTACTTCAACTACAGCCTCAGTTGAACTGGGCTTAGTGCCGATATGGGCTCCCAGTTAGATCTCGGCGACAGGTGATTGCTGATGGCACTGATCGATAGGACCAGGTGAGAGACAAACGGAACGAAGGATCCGTATGGTGTGGTGGTGAACGCGTTAGCTCCGGAAAGGGTAATAGCGCACGTTCGCATTCCCACCTCACAACCGAACGGCGTTCATCAATTCAAATATATCAGTATCATTGCTGTTGTAGTTTTTAGCTGTTCTTTTGTTGTGTAGAACTAAGTATGAATGAGTAAATGAAAGATTCGTTTATTTGCGAGTAGGATAAAATAGTCTTACGAACCTGTGTCGGTATTCGCATTCACAACAGTTGCTCGATCCTGGGAACTATTGAGTCAATTCGATCTTTCACAGGTTTCAGTTCGCGTGATCGGATTCCTTGTTGTCACATGGAGTCCAATTTACTCGAGCAAAGCACCAGTAAAATTTGATCACCTTATTTATGGTTGGTGCTAGACTTGTTTGGAAGCTGCACTGGCTCGATGCATCGGTGGGCCACCGTTCGTCATCGTAAAGGTCAGATATCCATTCAATAACTTCTAACGAAGTCTAATGAAGTCGAATGGGTGGCGCTCGTAGCTCGGAGCTATGATAACGATATTATCAACAAAGTGAGGATTCGGGTAGTTGCCGACCATCGACTTTTACTCTCGTGTTGTCCGATGCCAGTGTTCGCATTTGGTGCTTGAAATTGGCAGTAAATAATTTTATGAAGATGGTGTCACCTTACCTATTCCATTATTTTACGCTGTTGTAGAATAGTGATGTGTTGGTTGTAAAATTTTTATGCAGCTATGAAAAATTTTTGCACATCGATTATGGGCACCCTTGATGTCCAAAGATTTCAAGGCGCTTCCTTCTCAACTTAGTCGAAAGCTTTCCGCAGGCTAGTGAAAGTAAGAATAAAGGCTACAAAGACGACAGCGAAGAGCAAACTGGACTTTGATTACGACGTCATAGTCTTCTTTTTCGAACAATAAAATATTC
>MQTX01000162.1:46771-100493 GCA_009735665.1 Angiostrongylus cantonensis | reverse complement strand
ACTTATCAAAAGTCACAAGTTCATATCACATGTTTTGACGTTTTTCTTTCAGTTTCTGCACGTTGAGCGGCAGTGATGGCCCCATTGTGTCCACTTCCAGTCGCGTGCCTGTGATCGTTTTCAACAGGCTCGGCACAATTAATGGGACCTTTACGTATCGCTACATCGATTAGGCTTGGGAAAGTCTTGATGATTTGCTTTGAGCACCTGCTTTTTTTTACTCGTGACAGAAGAGTGCCAAGAGAAATGTGAATAATAAAATCGTTTTTGCTGGAATTTTACTTGAATAACAATTCCTTTGAGCGCCTATGATAAAACGGACATTAAGATTGCCATTAGACGATCCCACATCTGGTTTCCATTTTTCTTCATTAATAATTTTCACTAAAAACTGTATTGTGGATAAGATTAGTCAGTTTAAATCTGTGGTAGTAGTTTAAATTTCAAGTAGGTTTCAAGTTCTGAAAGCAGTTCTTACACGATAATTGAGAGAATGGTGCGCGTGTGGCCAGTGGACTGAGGTGCCCTGCAACGCACACGTGGATTCGATTTCCGCCCCATGGTCCACCAAGCCTTCTATCCCTGTGGGGTCGGCAAATTGGTACCAGATTTGGGTTTGACTTATCAAGAGAATCTATAGTCACCGTATGCGAAGGCATGACCTTACATGAGAACGCGCGCTCACTACTAGAAACGGGTTCAAGTTTTTCACCATCACATTCCATTTCTAAAGCAACTGTACGCAGGATCCCGTGCAACATGTATGAACTTTTAGATCGACTCCGCTATAAGGTCAATAAAATGTTATATAGAAGTGAAAAAGGAGAAGTGGCGCTATTAATACCATCTCTGCCAGAGTGATATCCGGCAGTTACATGATAAGATAACGGAAGAACATCTTAGTGGTATTACACATCATCTGACAACGAATACAAATGACCATACCGAAAACTCAACAATGAATGTGTTCCAGAAGGAAAGACGGCTGGATTAAAACCATCAGTTATTTCGCACTATGAAGTAAATCGACCAGCATGTCCTGTTTTATACTAACCTACTAAATGATCTCAAGTCTACCAATCCATTATCCTACAAGGTTAGACCCATTATCCGAGATTAATAGAAACTCGATCCTGGGAACTATTGAGTCAATTCGATCTTTCACAGGTTTCAGTTCGCGTGATCGGATTCCTTGTTGTCACATGGAGTCCAATTTACTCGAGCAAAGCACCAGTAAAATTTGATCACCTTATTTATGGTTGGTGCTAGACTTGTTTGGAAGCTGCACTGGCTCGATGCATCGGTGGGCCACCGTTCGTCATCGTAAAGGTCAGATATCCATTCAATAACTTCTAACGAAGTCTAATGAAGTCGAATGGGTGGCGCTCGTAGCTCGGAGCTATGATAACGATATTATCAACAAAGTGAGGATTCGGGTAGTTGCCGACCATCGACTTTTACTCTCGTGTTGTCCGATGCCAGTGTTCGCATTTGGTGCTTGAAATTGGCAGTAAATAATTTTATGAAGATGGTGTCACCTTACCTATTCCATTATTTTACGCTGTTGTAGAATAGTGATGTGTTGGTTGTAAAATTTTTATGCAGCTATGAAAAATTTTTGCACATCGATTATGGGCACCCTTGATGTCCAAAGATTTCAAGGCGCTTCCTTCTCAACTTAGTCGAAAGCTTTCCGCAGGCTAGTGAAAGTAAGAATAAAGGCTACAAAGACGACAGCGAAGAGCAAACTGGACTTTGATTACGACGTCATAGTCTTCTTTTTCGAACAATAAAATATTCGTGCTTGCTCTTCTTTGGAAGGGATTTGTGCATTTTTTGAACAGCTTAACTAGTGTAGAGAACACTGTCTGAGAACTGGTAGGGAAATCCTTACGTGCTCAATTATCCCATTCTCTCCAGACAAGATGTTCGTTTCTTAGCTGACAGTCGGATTTCAGATGGGAGAACCGGTGGCACAGTATATCCAATCTTCTTATTTCATATGATGTAAGATGGTCGTGTCTATCGAAGAGGTTTGAGTAGTAATCGTGAATGACTTCCTACATTGCCTTTCTGGAAGTTGTAATTGTTCCGTCTTGGCGTCGGTAGCTAATCGTTTTAGTTTTTAATTGGCGATGTTCGGTGAATTTGCGAATGCATTTTACAGCTTCTGCATCTTCGACTATGTCTATTGCTCTGTTTTTTTTTGAGGTTTCTTTTATTCCCTTCATTTGAGCATTTCTGGAGACAGACCTTTCTTGCTAAGTTTCGAAATCGGATTTTACAGCGTAAACGTTATGATCCTACTCCTCGTCGACGTTATCAAAGATGCGACGCTCTGGCGATAGGAGAATAATAATCTGAATGGATCCCGGTTTATGATAATCTTGGGATTTCGTTTTCTCTCCTTAGCTGCTTACTCTTGTCCCCACAAGCGAGATATGGAGTCTTGCGCAAAGGAGTGATGCTATGGTTTGCTTAGGAAGATTGGTTCACCAAAACCTTCGATTTACTGGGATGTAGACGTTTTCGTTATAGCACTTTACTCCAAAATATGTCACATCCTCTTTCAATTCGGGTGTCTCGGAACTGTGAGCATGCTGGAAAGGGATTCTGTAACTTCTTTTGCAAAACCGCTCTTTCTCTGACATTGTTCGGGCACTGTGTGAACAGCTGTCAGCTGTTTGTACATTCCATCATCTGCTGTCCCAATTAACTTTTCGTTCGACCCGCACAACCGTCCTGTGTAAAAGGGCGCTGCCAGGTGAGGTTGCCTCATCTGAGCGCTTCCCTATTTAAGATGATTTAAGTCGATCCGAAGACGAAGACACGACATCGACAAGACGGCCGAATGTAGGCATTTGCTCGGATAGTCAAGTGTGAGTTTGGCGAGGATGTCGAAACCTTAGCACAGCAAATACTTTTATTAACCAGGTGATACCTTTACAGTCGTTGAATGCATTGATTGTCACTATTGCGTATAGATGACGGTTGGCTAGATAAGCAAGCTGCCTATATTTTCTAGAAAGATTTCATGCATGCTTCAGTGGATGTGATCTCATTTACGCCGATTGTATTGAACAAACCAGTTCGGTCAGTAGCCTGCAGTTAAAGGATAACGAAGTGCACAGAGGCAGATAAGAGTTTCCTTCAGCAAATAAGCTCTTTAGCGTGCTCTTAGAGAGACTTGCAGGCTATTATTGATAACACACAGCTCCGTGGTATGATGTTAGCAAGCTACACCACATTATTAAAGATTAACACAATAAAATAAGTGGTCCTCATCATCCTGACCCCAATCAAGCGCCTTATACGGTATCATTGTATAAGAAGAGGAAAGAGATGCTGCTATAATCTCAGGACCATTCTCTACTGTCTTGTTTCCACTGAAATAAAGTGAAGATCTGTACTTATGAGGCACGCACCTTTGTACCTAAGCCCTCGATAGAAAAATTGATCATGTAAGCAAAAAGGATAAATATAATAATGCTGTGTATAATACCGGAGTAGAGTTTTCCATCGAATGGTGCGACAATAGTGGAGTCGCCTTTACAGGAGTTCTCATCACTTCTACTTTTCCATCGGCATCGATTCATCCGAACAGCTAACCATACGATCTACACCGATTTGAACTTTTACAAAGAGATATAGATTAATGCCGGGCTTAACAATTCTTCACATCTCTACACTGACCTCAAGCGAATATGAGCATTAGCTTCCGGAAAGGGTATTAGCGCCTTCGTTCCTCACCGCAGATGCCTGCGGTCTAGAGTTGTGCAAATGTCTCAGCTTCATTGTGATTGTTGTTATTTTTTGTTACAACAAGTGCTATTAAGTGGTGTTCTTACTTTCTTCACAGGACCGCATAACATTCTTTGGTGACTGGAAGCAAAATTGGAAGTTTCTAGGATTAAAGACGAAATGCTTAACTTTTTCGAATAGTTAGCAAAGTTTAGCTGAAATACAACCACAATGATGCTGTGATGTGAGATGGAGAACATCCGAACACCGGAAGGCGTTGCCATCGGTTGGTTCGAAGCTCACTTGGGATTGCGAATTTTGCTCACATACCAGCATCATTGTCTTTGTATTTCACAAAAGGAGAGATATTTTCTAGAAAACTAACCAGATGTATTAAACATGTAAAAAACACCGTCCTTCCATGATGTGTTCCCATGGCCATTGTCTTGCAACACCTGCCTCTTCACACGAACGCCATCTTCTAAGTTCCTGAAATGTTGCTTCTCTGGTGTCCTAAAGTCAATTATCCCATGAAGAAGTCTTTTAAGCTTCGAATAGAACAAATTTTTCAGTATATTAAAATACTTTTTTGAGACGGTGCCATATGGGTAAGCGATCGGCCCGCTTGTTCGGCTGGAATTGATGTCGAAAACTGCCTTGTTTACATTAGAATCGTTTCCGGTCGCGATCTGTTAAATACGAAAAATGGTTTTTGAAGCTGCAAAGAAATGGCAAGGTCTGTAATCAGAACATGGAAAGAAAAACGTGATTTGACACCATCTTAACACTTTGTTTGATTTTGTAGTGACGATTTCGTCGACTAGAAATGAAACCCTCAACCTCTTTCTCAACATTGTTCATTCCACAGTGCAACACTGCATTCCTGCATTTCACGTTCATTACGACGACCTTAACGTTGTTACAAATGTGGCGAAATGGTGTGTTACGAGATTACCAGTATCAGGAACAAAGCGGAATATGGATAAAGCTCGGTACAGAGTGTTTTGGCAGGTTATGGATCGATGGATACCTGCCAATCGACCGTATTTGAGGTGGTAATAAAATGTGTATAGTGGCAATACTTTCATTGGTGCCAATCACCAAGGACTACTTGGGTATTATGATTATCCACTTTCGTCGGCCGCAACTCATGTGAATCCCTCGATCATTTGATTACCATCTTCTTGCAAATTTCTAGGTTCTTCTTGAGAATAGAGTAAGTAGAATGACTTATGATCTTTTATTATGACACCTTCTAGCCGATACAGTTTATGAGGCACCTACCTCCACATTCTTGATGTTGCCTGGTAGTGGAAAATTTCCGGTCATATTGTTGTTTTATGTCAATTTATCGTTTGTTTGTTAACACTAACAGTAACAGAATAGAATAATAGAATAAACAGAATAAAGAATAGAAAAATGAAGGAGCTTTTATTGCAGTTAGTGTTGAGGATTTTGATAGCTCTATTCGCTGCTTTCACATGCAAGCGTTAAATTGCGAATTTGCTCACCTGCCATACAGAAAATGTTTTCACAACAGGAATTGATGCCGCTTAATAGAAGCGGAGAGGAACATGATGAATTTTATTTCATCAGAACTTCCTCATTGCAAAATTCAATGATCTCAAAGGAAATGTACTCCCATATCCTACATTAACGTTGTTGAAGAAGACCAAACGAAAGAATTTTGAGGCTTGCTTCTTAGGAACTTATGTGTTCATCTATGACACTCCGATCTCGCTTGTGGAAACGAGAGTAAGCAGCTAATTTGAGAAAACGAAACGCGGAATTTATCATTAACTGGGATTTATCCGGAATCATTATTCGCTTATCGGCAGAACGTCGTATTATTGATAACGTCGTCGAGGAGTAGGATCGTCACGTTTACGCTATAAAATCCGATTTCGAAACTTAGCATGAAAGGTCTGTCTCCAGAAATGCTCACATGAAGGGAATAAAAGAAACCTCAAAAAAACAGAGCAATAGACATAGTCGAAGCTGCAATAGCTGTAAAATGCATTCGCAAATTCAACGAACATCGCCAATTAAAAACTAAATCGATTAGCCACCGATGCCGAGACGGGTCAATTACAACTTCCAGAAAGGCAATGTAGGAAGTCATTCACGATTACTACTCAAACCTCTTCGATAGACACGACCATCTTTCATCATATGAAATAAGAAGATTGGATATGCTGTGCCACCGGTTCTCCCATCTGAAATCCGACAGTCAGATAAGAAACGAACATCCTGTCTGGAGAGGATGAGATAATTGAGCACGTAAAGATTTCCCTACCAGTTCTCAGACTGTGTTCTCTACACTAGTTAAGCTGTTCAAAAAATGCACAAATCCCTTCCAAAGAAGAGCAAGCACGAATATTTTATTGTTCGAAAAAGAAGACTATGACGTCGTAATCAAAGTCCAGTTTGCTCTTCGCTGTCGTCTTTGTAGCCTTTATTCTTACTTTCACTAGCCTGCGGAAAGCTTTCGACTAAGTTGAGAAGGAAGCGCCTTGAAATCTTTGGACATCAAGGGTGCCCATAATCGATGTGCAAAAAATTTTTCATAGCTGCATAAAAATTTTACAACCAACACATCACTAATGCAGCTAAGTGCTTACAACTCTAACCATTGCAACCGTAATGCTCATTGATCATATAGCCGGAGAAGGAAATCAGCTGCGATCCCATGGTCTTTTGACAACGAAGATCTGCTGCCACCATGGTAGACAGTCGGTTGAACGATAAACTGGGAAGGGTGAGTATACTTGCGAACCTTACAAAAATCCCAAAAACGTTTCAAACCTCTTTCCCTCATAGTGCATTATACTGCAATCATCGTATGTCATTCCATAAACATCGACGCAAGAAACCCAGTAACTCAGAAAAACGTCTAAAAAACGTCACATTAGGTCGAACGAATTGGAATGCAATAACGAAATGAAACACTAACGCGAAATGTGTTCCGGGCTTTTTGCATCGTAATCTTATGTCGTTCCGTAAACATCGACGCAAGTCTCATCCAGTTTTTTTGTTCCCTTCATGAGAGCATTTCTGGAGACAGACATTTATTGCTGACTTTCGAAATCGGCTTTTATAGGGTAAACGTGACGATCCTACTCCTCGACGACGTTATCAACAATGCGACGTTCTTGCGATAGGAGAACAGTTATCTGAATAGATCCCAGTTCATGATAATTTTGGGGTTTCGTTTTCTCGCCTTAGCTGCTTACTCTCGTTCCCATCCGCGAGAAATGGACTCTTGCGCAAAAGAGTAATGGTATGATTTGCTTAGGAAGGTTAGTTCACGAAAACCTTCGATTTACTGGCATGTGGTCGTTTTCGTTGCAGCACTTTCCTTGAAATGATGTCACGTCCCCCTTCAATTCGGGTATGTCGGAACTGTGAACTAGCATAGCTATTATTTCTTTTCACAATAACCTGAGTCAGATCCTCACTATACTCGTTCCATTCCAATGTGTTTTTCCTAATGTGGCGTTGATCATGCGTTTTTCTCAGTCTAATATTAGCGCTGAATCCTCCTATGAGGATCTGAGAAAGTGTATGGCTCTTTGAATAGGTATGTTTCATATAGGAACTGTTACCAAAACGGTTCCTATCTTCTATATTAGCGACCACCTCATGCACTGTGTGAGCAGCTGTCAACTGTTTTTACATTCCATCGTCTGCTGCCCCAATTAACTTTTCGTACGACCCGCACAACCGCTCTGTATAAAAGGGCGCTTCCAGGTGATGCCATTGCAAAGCCGTCGCTCCAACATGGAATGATGGAAAGAAAGCATTTGCTTTCATTTGACTAATTTTTGCTTTGTTTGGTCACAATTAACTACGCAAAATAGGCAAAAGCATTGTTTTCAGAAATAATGTGCCGTATTTCAGCTGAAAATGATACCGACTTCTGCAGGATTGATTGTCCGGGAAAAGCAAGTTACTATCACCCTACTATCACAACTGTCAACCATCAGCATCCTGCATAAAAGTGAATCACGGAGCGAGTACGCCTCAATGGAGTGATTTTCCGCTGAGGAAGAACACAACTCGACACGAAGCCGATGACGCAACATCTTCACGAAAAGGAACGATGCTGTATCGAATCGGATTGTCGGCTAGGATGAAGACGAATACGTCGATACGTTATCCGAATAAAACTGTTTATCAACCTCATGTAAGCTCATCCAAGAAAGAATACAATGTGCAGTGTTTTAGTGATTTGGTAAGTAAGTGCTATAGAATTTCGGGGTTCGGGATGAGGATTTCAGAACGGCAAAGATTGGTGTTGTATTTTTCGGTTATCAATTCCATATTATGCTGGGATGTGGTGAGTTCAATGGTCTTTAAATAGTGCTGCTAGCAGATCATTATGTTCACATAAGTGACAATAGCAACTTTTCAGACTAGCTCGCTTTACAGCTGCTTCTACAAGGTTTTCTGCTTGGGCAAATGTTACGTCTCTTACAAAGTTTTTCTACAGACGTGCTTCATGGAAAGGCAATGCCAAAGCAGTTGTTCGACTACGTACAGTTTTCCATCATGTGTCACCACTGCGTCAGACATTCATCTAATCGTGCTTCATAAAGACAATAAGAGTATTATGTGCTCAACTGTTTACATAGGTTTTTCTTAGCATTATTTCTGCTCTGGCATGTGTAACACAATGATGGTTATTAATCCTAAGAGCGACATGGTCATTTTTTCATTCTGACATTCCCAGAAATCAAGTCTCCTCATCGTTCGTAATGGAGTCGATTGCACTGAGCGTTGTTGAACGTTCGATTAGCGCTTATCGCTTTACCGCCTATTATTTCTTCTCAAGCATTATACTGCCATAATCATACTTCAGTCCGTAAACATCGGCATCACTCTTGTCCACTTTTGTGAACTCCGGGAGAGAATTTGGCTATATGAATATTAGAATTAATTACCATGAATATGAAAGTGATAATTAAGTTAAGAGAAAGCGAAACGAAAAACGAGTGTGGTGTGGTGGTGAACGTGTTAGATCCCAGAAACTGTAATAGCGTGGTGTTCGTTCTCAACCGCAGACCTGGCGGTCGGCAGTTTTGCAAATATTTCAGCATCGCTGTGATTATAATCAATCTTCTCACATACCGCGTTCGCAAACGTATTAACAACAACTCACTTCAATGTTTTGTTCTATGATTTTAACATAACTGTCGCGATCAAATCGTTGCATCGTGTGGAAAAATCCTAGGACGTGACCAATCTCATGCAAAGCCGACCTTTCCTAAATTGCGTACCCCATTTATTGTTAATGAAGCGTCATTATAAAGCTGCTGTAGAATACAATTTATTGTATTCTTGATAAGCAAAAACAAGGACGTCAATGATAGAATTTATTTGATCCGTGCTAACGTTTCGGTTTCGGATTTTTCAGTGCATGGAAAGGTCAAATCGACACGCAATCCCACCTTGGCAAACAGCTTTGTAACTAAACAAAAAAGCTCAATTCATCACTTACATTCAACTAGGCACGCCTAGGAGACGAAGGCATAAGGGTGAAGATTTTGGAACTAAAGTGACTATCCTCGAATAGAAATCTGAAACATCTACAGGCAAAACTTTTGAAGCGCTTTGGCCTCCTTCAGCTTATTATTTAGCTGGAACCACGGACAAATATCATCTACGTAAGAGCTTATAGAGCTGAAATCAAAAATAACTGAAAAGCATCTAAAGAACAAAACGGTGAGTGTTCAAAAGAAGCCACCCACGCAATACGTGAAAGAAATTTATGCATTGAGGTTTCTGCTTGGGGTATGAAGTACTCAGCTGAGCTGATTGCGTGTCAAATTAAAACTCTGATAGCAAACTCGTGTCATCTTATAAAGAAAACGGTTAATCATTGACATATGGTAAGAAAAATAGAACGGCAGTATAGAATAGAATGGGATTCGCTACAAAACGTTGTATTTTAACATTTTAAGTGCTATTATTCTGAACGCATCGCACCGTGTGATGGTCATCTCCAAGGCAAAGAAGTTGGTCACCGCCAATTCGGCCAATGTTCGAAAAGCATCCAGTCCCCTTCACCACGACCACCTTGTCCTGAGCTGCAAACAACTGTTTTGAAGAGGAATTAGTCTGTTACTTGTGGAACTCTGAGACGAACCATTTTTGTCTTCCACAAAATCGACACAAGTTGCATCACTCCACACCTTCACAGCGTTTTTGAAAATTTTCTGCACGTGTTGATCTAAAATTTTGGCCTTTAAAACGCAAAAACACAAACAAGTTTTAGAATCATCGCTAGAATCTATAAGTTCAATGGGGGGTGAAAGACTGAAGTGGTTGCTGGTGAAATCCACTAACCATCTTTTTGACTCAACGGTTCTTCCTGCCCTAACGTATGCGTCAGAAATTTGGTCGCTACGTAAGCACATGAAAGATCACTCAGCGTTATCGAACGCACAGTGGAAAGGACGATGCTAGGAGCATCCCGTTTCGCACAAGTAAGGGATGGGATCCGAACCTCCGATCTACGTCAACGATCGAAAATCAAAGATGACGTTCTATACGTAAAACAGTCAGAGATAACCCGAACCGGACACATAATGCGTATGAATGATAAACGATGGACAAGAGCTGTTAGTGACTGGATTCCTCGGGATGTCAAACGCACTGCAGGAAGACCACCGACCCGATGGTCAAAGTTCTTCACGAAAAGCGTAGAAAAAAGATATGATGCTCGACGAGTCCCTAAAGCAAGGAGAACCCATTGGGCTACTCTTGCCCGCGATAGGGAAAAATGGAGGATTTACTGGCGCCGGCTCGAGTCACTCGACGATCAACGAGAATGTAGGTGATACAGGTGAATTCAGGTCCGACTTTCTCTTAAGCACGTAATTGATCAACAAACTAATGATTTTTCTTGAGAAAATACGAGGTCGTCCCGTGTTTGCTTAGAACAGTAACATTGATTTATTTATTATTTGCGTTGCAATCATTGTTGTCATTGTTGTTCGACTACAAGAAATAACTGAGAGAGATGAAACGAAGGACACGCAGGGAGTGGCGGTGAACGCTAGCTCCCGGAAATTGTAATAGCGCCTTCGTTCCTCACCGCAGATGCCTGCGGTCTAGAGTTGTGCAGATATCTCAGCTTCATTGTGATTGTTGTTCTTTTTTGTTACGACAAGTGCTATTAAGTGGTGTTCTTTCTTTCTTCACAGGACCGCATAATATTCTTTGGTGACTAAAAGCAAAATTGGAGGTTTTTAGGGTTAAAGACGAAATGCTTAACTTTTTCGAATAGTTAGCACGGTATAGCTGAAATGCAACCAAAATGATGCTGTGATGTGAGATGGAGAACATCCGAACACCGGAAGGCGTAGCCATCGGTTGGTTCGAAGCTCACTTGGGGTTACGAGTTTTGCTCACATACCAGCATCGTTGTGGTTGTATTTCACATAAAGAAGAGATAGATTCTAGAAAACTGACCAGATGTATTAAACATGTAAAAAACACCGTCCTTCCATGATGTGTTCCCATGGCCATTGTCTTGCAACACCTGCCTCTTCACACGAACGCCATCTTCTAAGTTCCTGAAATGTTGCTTCTCTGGTGTCCTAAAGTCAATTATCCCATGAAGAAGTCTTTTAAGCTTCGAATAGAACAGTTTCTGCAGTGTATTAAAATACTTTTTTGAGACGGTGCCATATGGGTAAGCGATCGGCCCGCTTGTTCGGCTGGAATTGATGTCGAAAACTGCCTTGTTTACATTAGAATCGTTTCCGGTCGCGATCTGTTAAATACGAAAAATGGTTTTTGAAGCTGCAAAGAAATCGTAAGGTCTGTAATCAGAACAAGGAAAGAAAAACGTGATTCGACACCATCTCAGCACTTTGTTTGCTTTTGTAGTAACTATTTCGTCGACTAGAAATGAAACCCTCAACCTCTTTCTCAACATTGTTCATTCCACAGTGCGTCACTGCCGTAATTGCTGCGAACAGCAGGATCATTCTGAGCTATAAATGCTTTGATTTCGATGGAGCTAATAGAGAGAAAACTTATGAAAAATCTGACAACATCACAAACTTTTGCAACACCATCAATTGAATGGAAATATGATATAATATAATAGCAATTAGTAAAATGACCTCTCCCAACAGTTTACTGCATCATCGTGGCTTGAAGGTGTTTCTGGGTGTCGGGCTGCGATGTACAGCTGGAGGATTCATCCCCTGGCAGAGTCTCCCAAGTTTAGAATGAGATCGGCGTTTAGATCAAGAAACCCAGCTAAGAATAAATCAATGGCAAGACCCATCACTATCATAGTACCAAATTAGTCCTATGATTGCACTTCTCTCCTGATCCACAAGGGCTGAAACTACCTGTGGTAATGGCCACTTGTGGCAGACTTTGACCAGGCTGACCTTGGGACTCCAGGGAGCCATGAGGGCTCAATCAGTAATTCTCCGAAAATGGAGATTATGCTGGGGCCCGCACAATCAGTGAGGCCCGGCCATCCAAGCGTAGAATATTTATAGAATATGGTAACATCATGTGTGCACCACTGCGTCAGACATTCATCTAATCGTGCTTCATAAAGACAATAAGAGTATTATGTGCTCAACTGTTTACATAGGTTTTTCTTAGCATTATTTCTGCTCTGGCATGTGTAACACAATGATGGTTATTAATCCTAAGAGCGACATGGTCATTTTTTCATTCTGACATTCCCAGAAATCAAGTCTCCTCATCGTTCGTAATGGAGTCGATTGCACTGAGCGTTGTTGAACGTTCGATTAGCGCTTATCGCTTTACCGCCTATTATTTCTTCTCAAAGCAGCTTTTAATAATGACAAAGCAGAGATCTTATCTGAGAAAGAGCATTGTTTGGAGAGACGTAGCATTAGTGGATGACACCAACAAATCGCGATAAGTGGTTCAGCAGAAAGTGGGTAATGGCGAAGAAGTGCTGAGAAGAGCAAAAGTGGAGGTTTTTTCCTCTACTTTTTCGCTGTGTGTTTGACAATTGCTGGCACTGGACACACCGCCACAGTTCAAGAAGGATTTCATTTCACTTCAACGAGAAAAATGAGAAGGTGCGACGCTCACTTAGCCATCCCATAGAGGGCATTTTTTGCTACTATTTTACAGATCATTTTCCTCCATAAAACAATGCCGTTTCTTTGACTTTCTTTCTTCTCAAAGTGCACTTTTCTTGCAAACTCTAAGCCTCTATCCCTTCAAAAACTTTGAAGAGACTGTGAACTTTTTAAAAGTTGATGCTTGGGAGACAGTTCAACTACCATTGTACTATCGCCATTGAAAGTAAAATTAATGCCGACATTAATCGCATTTTACCAACAAAATTTCTGTTCTGTTTTGCATCAGCGGAAGTGGTTTTTAGCTTACAACTTTTCAAAAAACCATTTTTAAAGAAGAAAAAAATTTATGGATTTTATAACAATGTAGTAACACTTTTTAGCGATCAATCAACGTAACGATACGTGAAGGTTGTCGCAATGGTGCCAACCTTGTTGAAGATAATCACGGGTAAAGGATTGGACCTGGAGGCAATCGGACCCCCGCTGCCCTTCGTCGAGCAAAAACTGAAAGAAGAAGATCTGTATACTTACAAAGAAATGCGAATTTTTTGAGAATTCGCCCTGACCGGTAACCTGTCAGCCTTTGCTTTCTTTGAACTTTGACCTCGACACCTCCCATTGGGCATCCACCGTATTCATAACCACTAGAAATCGACTGAACGTCCACCTCTATTTGCTTTCCCGCAGGAGCCTTAACTTGATTTTATTTTTCCATTACGATAATCCTTACTCGGACAGTAATACCGCAATCAGGTAATTGCAAGCATCGAACTGATCTCTGACACCAGGTTGATAGCCTAGCTTACAGTTAATCGTTTGTTTCTTCTTCGTCGCAACAAGATTACGTCCACAACCAGGTGGCTGGAAGAAACCGCAATTACATCAATCTATTTTTGATCGATCATCGATCAACTCATACTTAGACCCCACTACTCACCCGTTGATCACAAATAGCACCACCGTAACCACTAGGACAAATGCATATGGAACAGTTTCGTGGGTGAGGATATCCTTCGTTCACGCATTTGGCGGACGTAGACTTGTTACATATTGCTGAAAAAGTTGGCTTATTCAGTATCACTGTTGCATTCTGCAAGGTGTTCATCAGTCATACCATTGCATCCGTAGTGTTCATTAATCATGAAGATGTCGGAAAAGGAAATTATTTCAGATCCCATTGTTTTTTGGTAACGATGATCTATTGCAATAATGGTGGGCCGTTGGTTAGTAGAATGACTGAAAAACACGACTGTGCTCACGAATGGGGCAAAAATCTCAAGCACAATTAGCATGCCTTAGGTCTGCATAGTGCATTATACTGCCATAATCATACTTCAGTCCGTAAACATCGGCATCACTCTTGTCCACTTTTGTGAACTCCGGGAGAGAATTTGGCTATATGAATATTAGAATTAATTACCATGAATATGAAAGTGATAATTAAGTTAAGAGAAAGCGAAACGAAAAACGAGTGTGGTGTGGTGGTGAACGTGTTAGATCCCAGAAACTGTAATAGCGTGGTGTTCGTTCTCAACCGCAGACCTGGCGGTCGGCAGTTTTGCAAATATTTCAGCATCGCTGTGATTATAATCAATCTTCTCACATACCGCGTTCGCAAACGTATTAACAACAACTCACTTCAATGTTTTGTTCTATGATTTTAACATAACTGTCGCGATCAAATCGTTGCATCGTGTGGAAAAATCCTAGGACGTGACCAATCTCATGCAAAGCCGACCTTTCCTAAATTGCGTACCCCATTTATTGTTAATGAAGCGTCATTATAAAGCTGCTGTAGAATACAATTTATTGTATTCTTGATAAGCAAAAACAAGGACGTCAATGATAGAATTTATTTGATCCGTGCTAACGTTTCGGTTTCGGATTTTTCAGTGCATGGAAAGGTCAAATCGACACGCAATCCCACCTTGGCAAACAGCTTTGTAACTAAACAAAAAAGCTCAATTCATCACTTACATTCAACTAGGCACGCCTAGGAGACGAAGGCATAAGGGTGAAGATTTTGGTACTAAAGTGACTATCCTCGAATAGAAATCTGAAACATCTACAGGCAAAACTTTTGAAGCGCTTTGGCCTCCTTCAGCTTATTATTTAGCTGGAACCACGGACATTTATCATCTACGTAAGAGCCTATAGAGCTGAAATCAAAAATAACTGAAAAGCATCTAAAGAACAAAACGGTGAGTGTTCAAAAGAAGCCACCCACGCAATACGTGAAAGAAATTTATGCATTGAGGTTTCTGCTTGGGGTATGAAGTACTCAGCTGAGCTGATTGCGTGTCAAATTAAAACTCTGATAGCAAACTCGTGCCATCTTATAAAGAAAACGGTTAATCATTGACATATGGTAAGAAAAATAGAACGGCAGTATAGAATAGAATGGGATTCGCTACAAAACGTTGTATTTTAACATTTTAAGTGCTATTATTCTGAACGCATCGCACCGTGTGATGGTCATCTCCAAGGCAAAGAAGTTGGTCACCGCCAATTCGGCCAATGTTCGAAAAGCATCCAGTCCCCTTCACCACGACCACCTTGTCCTGAGCTGCAAACAACTGTTTTGAAGAGGAATTAGTCTGTTACTTGTGGAACTCTGAGACGAACCATTTTTGTCTTCCACAAAATCGACACAAGTTGCATCACTCCACACCTTCACAGCGTTTTTGAAAATTTTCTGCACGTGTTGATCTAAAATTTTGGCCTTTAAAACGCAAAAACACAAACAAGTTTTAGAATCATCGCTAGAATCTATAAGTTCAATGGGGGGTGAAAGACTGAAGTGGTTGCTGGTGAAATCCACTAACCACGGCCGTTGTAAAATAAATGCTGTCATAAATGTGTAAAGAATGAAGCCTAGCTGGAGTGCCGTTATTGCTCTACGTCATCCACTTTCATCTTTGTTGTATTTCACTTTGTGAAGTCTATTTATTTGTTTTTTCCTTATCATTGGGGTAACTGTTTGTTATCAGTAATTCAGGTCCGACTTTCTATTAAGCACGTCGTTAATCAATAAACCAATGATTTCTATTGAGGAGACACGAGGTCGTCCCATGTCTGCTCAGAGCGAAAACATTTATTTATTTATTATTGGCGTTGCAATTATTGTTGTCATTGTTTTTCAACCACAAGAAATAACTGAGAGACAGGCGAAACGAAGGATACGCAGGGTGTGGCGGTGAACGCATTAGCTCCCGGAAAGGGTAATAGCGCCTTCGTTCCTCACCGCAGATGCCTGCGGTCTAGAGTTGTGCAGATATCTCAGCTTCATTGTGATTGTTGTTCTTTTTTGTTACGACAAGTGCTATTAAGTGGTGTTCTTTCTTTCTTCACAGGACCGCATAATATTCTTTGGTGACTAAAAGCAAAATTGGAGGTTTTTAGGGTTAAAGACGAAATGCTTAACTTTTTCGAATAGTTAGCACGGTATAGCTGAAATGCAACCAAAATGATGCTGTGATGTGAGATGGAGAACATCCGAACACCGGAAGGCGTTGCCATCGGTTGGTTCGAAGCTCACTTGGGGTTACGAGTTTTGCTCACATACCAGCATCGTTGTGGTTGTATTTCACATAAAGAAGACATAGATTCTAGAAAACTGACCAGATGTATTAAACATGTAAAAAACACCGTCCTTCCATGATGTGTTCCCATGGCCATTGTCTTGCAGCACCTGCCTCTTCATACGAACGCCATCTTCTAAGTTCCTGAAATGTTGCTTCTCTTGTGTCCTGATGTCAGTTAACCCATGAGGAAGTCTTTTATGCTTCAAATAGAACCGTTTTCACAGTATTAAAATACTTTTTTGAGGCAGCGTCACTTGGAGAAACACATCGCAAACTTTTAACAACACCACCAATAAAGCGGAAATATTATATAATGTAATAGCAGCTAGTAAAATGACCTCTCTCAACAGTTCACCGCAGCATCGTGGCTTGGAGGTGTTTCTGGGTGTCATGTTGAGATTTAGAGCAGGAGGATTCATTCCCTAGCGGAGTCTCCCAAGTTTAGAATGAGATCGGCGTTTAGATCAAAAAACCCAGCTAAGAATAAATAAATGGCAAGGCCTATCACTATCACAGTACCAAATTAGTCGCATGGTGGCACTTCTCTCTTTATCCACAAGGGCTGAGACTACCTGTGGTAATGGCCACTTCCGGCAGACTTTGACCAGGCTTACCTTGGGACTCCAGGGAGCCATGAGGGCTCAATCAGCAAATCTCCGAAAATGGAGATAATGTTGGGGCCCGCACAATCAGTGAGGCCCGGCCATTCAAGCGTAGAATATTTATAGAATATGGTAAGATTGAAGCGTATAAATTTATGGAATATCATCAATTGATGTAACTTTTTAATTCAGTGGTCCTTCAGACTCGATAGCAAGTAAATAGTAGTTTTTCTATGCTCGTAAGTATCATGAAATCTACAAGAAACAATGGGAACAAGAATAGAAAAATGAAGGAGCTTTTATTGCCGTTAGTGCTGAGGATTTTGATAGCTCTCTTCGCTGCCTTTCACATGCAAGCGTTAAATTGCGAATTTGCTCACCTGCCATACAGAAAATGATCTCACAACAGGAAATGATGCCGCTAAATAGAAGCGGAGAGGAACATGATGAATTTCATTCCATCAGAACTTCCTCATTGCAACATTCAATAATCGCAAAAAGAATGTTCTCCAATATCATACGTTAACGTTGTTGTAGGAGCACAATCGAAAGAATTTTCAGGATTGCTTCTTAGGAATTTATGTGTTTTTCTATGACACTCCAATTTCGCGTATGTAAAGCTTTTAACGATCTACTGGTGATACCGGTGACACAGGTGACTTCCCAGAACACACGTGCAGTTTGTTTCTTGCAGGAGGCTAGACACCTATGTACTTTCCAAGCATCCTTGCTTAATCTATTAAACGCAATTCACCTAACGAATGTACGTATGTGATTACAAAAATAAAGAATATGACAGATTGCACTCACGCGATAGTACAGGTTAGACGATTACACGAACGATGCACATCATTTGATCTCACATTTGCGTCGAGACAAGTACAAAATGGTTTTGTCTTCGTTTATTCCTTTAAAGCTAAGCATTACAATTGCGTAAGTAGTCTTGCGATGTAAACTAAGTAGAGCTGAACGTCCACCCTACTATAACAACCTTCAAAAGCTTTACATAAACGGAATTGGAGTGTCATAGAAAAACACATAAATTCTTAAGAAGCAAATCTGGCAATTCCTTCGTTTGTATTCTTTTTTTGATAAGCCTACAGGAGGTTGATAATAATAATCGAGGTTAATCTTTCGTTTGTGCTCCTTCAACAACGTTAGCGTAGGATGTTGGAGAACATTTCCTTTGCGATTATTGAATGTTACAATGAGGAAGTTCTGATGAAATAAAATTCATGATGCTCCTCCCCGCTTCTATTGAGCGGCATGAATTCCTGTTGTGGAAACGCTTTCTGTATGGCAGGTGAGCAAATTCGTAATTTAACGCTTACATATGAAAGGCAGCGAATAGAGTTATCAAAATTTTCAGCACTAATGGCGATAAAAGCTCCTCCATTTTCCTATTCTTGTTTATTTGTTTACAAAAAGTTTATTGGGACAGCAGATGCTGGAATGTACAAACAGCTGACAGCTGCTCACACAGTGACCGAACTGTGTTAGAAAAACAGCGATTTTGCAAAGAAATTATGGAATCCCTTTCCAGCCTGTTGCGATGCAAGTGCATGAGATGGTCGCTAATATAGAAGATAGGAAACATTTTGGTAATAGTTCCTATACGGAACATACCTATTGAGAAGACCATACACATTCTCAGATCCTCATCGGAGTATTCAGCGCTAACATTATACTGAGAAAAACTCATGAAGAACGTCACATTAGGAGAAAGAGATTAGAATTGAACGAATAGAGTGAGCATTTGTCTCAGGCTGTTGTAAAAACTATTACTAGCTATGCTAGTTCACCGTTCCGAGACACCCTTATTGAGGGGGACGTGACATCATTCTAAGGAAAGTGCCGCAACGAAAACGACCACATCCCAGTAAATCGAAGGTTTTGGTGAACTAATCTTCCTAAGCAAATCATACCAATACTCTTTTGCGCAAGAGTCTATTTCTCGCGGATGGGAACGAGAGTAAGCAGCTAAGGAGAGAAAACGAAACCCCAAAATTATCATGAACTGGGATCTATTCAGGATACTATTCTCCTATAGCCAGAACGTCGCATTGTTGATAACGTCGTCGAGGAGTAGGATCGTCACTTTTACCCTATAAAAGCCGATTTCGAAAGTCAGCAAGAAAGGTCTTTCTCCAGAAATGCTCTCATGAAGGGAATAAAAAAAAGTGGGTGAGAATTCCTTCGATATTTACGGAATGACATACGATTATGGCAGTATAATGCACTGTGGGGAAAAAAGGTTTGAAGCGTGTTTTTGGGATTTTTGTAAGGTTCGCAAGTATACTCACCTTTCCCAGTTTCTCGTTCAACCGACTGCCTACCATGGTGGCAGTAGATCTTCGTTATCAAAAGAACATGGGATCACAGATGATTTCCTTCACCGACATTTCTATGATCTATGAGCACTACGGTTGCAATGGTTGGACTTGTAAGCACTTAGCTGCAAAATAAGATAATACTGGAATAACTCTAACTTTTCAGAAAGGTGGAACAAGTCCACTTCGGCTAAATGTGTGAATGAAGGATATCCTCACCCTCGAAACTGTTCCATGTGTATTTGTCCTGGAGGCTACGGTGGCACATTGTGTGACCGACGGGTAAGGAAGAGTCGTATGAATGTAGGACCAATAAAAAACCGAAGTTTTTCGAGCCACCAAGATGCGGAGAAGATCTCACAGCGACAAATGAGACGCAAACGGTCTATTACAGACTTGGTTCTGGATTCAAACTCCGTGACCTGCTTGAATTTTGCAAATATATGATTTAGGTACGGCTTTCTGGATAAGACCTATCTATTGTTGAGACTGAGATTGGGTCACCATTAAGGCGCCTGAAGGAAAGAAAATCGAGGTAGAAGTTCAGATCAATACAGGCTTTCACATTATTCGTCGTTTACGCGCCAATATCAAACTATCATCAAGAGGAAATAAAGCGTTCTCCATAGACTTGGAGAAGTTCTACAGAGAAGACCATACATTCTACAAGGTCATCATTGAAGATTTCAACGCCAAGATCAGACCAAGAAGATCGTCTGAGAAACGTCACATTTGGACCCAGGGATTAGAATGGAACGAGCAGGGTGAACGGCTCTCTGAGTATATCATGGCGACCAAGACCACCCATGGTAACTCGCAATTCCAGAAGCCTCAGAGTCAATGCTTGACGTGGGAATCTCCCGAAGGAGAGTACCATAACGAAATAGATCACATCAAAGTAAATAGAAAGTTTTGCCTAACCGACGTCGCTGTTGTCCCAAAATTCTACATGGGATCAGACAACCGTCTTCTTCGTGCAAGATTTTATTTTTCGCGGAAAGAAAAAAAGCCACAAAATTCAAAAACCGAAGTCCCAGACCCTCCAAAAGCTGTGAGTTATTGAACTCATTAGCCGGCTGCTGGAAAGATATCGTTGTTGACAACATCGACGAGGAATACGATCGCCTCATTGGACATCTTCACGCTGGTGCTATGAAAGCTTAGAGTTTGAAAGTCACCAAGGGGCGTCTGTCTCCAGAAACTCTTGAGCTGATACGCCAGCGTGGAAACGCTTGAGGTGCAGGCAACCGCGAACTAACGGCCGAGATTGCGAAACAATGCAGACAGAGGATAAAAGAAGATCTTAAAGAGAAAAGAGCAGCAGTAATGGTCGAAGCTGCAGAGGCTAGGAAAAGCATTGGCAAATCCCGCGGAAGCTTCGCCAATTACAATACCAAGATGATTGCACTCCGACGCTCAGACGGAATAATAACAGCGTCCAGAAAGGCAATGGATAAAATCATCCCCGATTACTTCTCAGATCCCTTCGACAGCCACATCCACCTCTCGCCTTATGAAGTAAAAGAGAATGGGTGTGTTGTTCCACCGGTTCTCCCTTCAGAATTCCGACATGCCATTTCGTCGGTGAAAAATCGAACAGCATCAGGTCCAAACAGGATAAGATCAGAACATCTGAAGAACCTTCCTCCAGTCCTCGTAAGCACACTGGCTCGGCTCTTCACACGTTAGCTTTCTGAATACATTACAATCATCCAGTATAATGTTAATGTGGGTTGTTTTGAACGGAGTAGTGTACGGTGAACACTACTCAACTATTCGTTTAGCCAAATCAGCTCGTAGAGTTTTTAAAACTCGATGAGACTTGCATCGATGTTTATGGAATGACATACGATTATGGCAGTATAATGCACTATGGGGAAAAGAGGTTTGAAGCGTGTTTTTGGGATTTTTGTAAGGTTCGCAAGTATACTCACCTTTCCCAGTTTCTCGTTCAACCCTTTTCCGACATTTTTATGATCAATGAGCATTACGGTTGCAATGGTTGGACTTGTAAGCACTTAGCTGCAGAATAAGATAATACTGGAATAACTCTAACTTTTCAGAAAGGTGCAACAAGTCCAATTCGGCTAAATGTGTGAATGAAGGATATCCTCACCCTCGAAACTGTTCCATGTGTATTTGTCCTGGCGGCTACGGTGGCACATTGTGTGACCGACGGGTAAGGAAGAGTCGTATGAATGTACGACCAATAAAAAACCGAAGTTTTTCAAGCCACCAGGATGCGGAGAAGATCTCACAGCGACAAATGAGGTCCTGGAGGCTACGGTGGCACATTGTGTGACCGACGGGTAAGGAAGAGTCGTATGAATGTAGGACCAATAAAAAACCGAAGTTTTTCGAGCCACCAAGATGCGGAGAAGATCTCACAGCGACAAATGAGACGCAAACGGTCTATTACAGACTTGGTTCTGGATTCAAACTCCGTGACCTGCTTGAATTTTGCAAATATATGATTTAGGTACGGCTTTCTGGATAAGACCTATCTATTGTTGAGACTGAGATTGGGTCACCATTAAGGCGCCTGAAGGAAAGAAAATCGAGGTAGAAGTTCAGTCGATCTCTCGTGCCTATAGCATTCCTGGATGTCGAAAAGGGGGTGTTGAAGTGAAAGCTCAAGAAGACCAGAAGTTAACAGGCTACCGGTGATTGTAACTTATCAAAAGTCACAAGTTCATATCACATGTTTTGACGTTTTTCTTTCAGTTTTTGCACGTTGACCGGCAGTGATGGCCCCATTGTTTCCACCTCCAGTCGCGTTCCTATGATCGTTTTCAACAGGCTCGGCACAATTAATGGGACCTTTACGTATCGCTACATCGATTAGGCTTGGGAAAGTCTTGATGATTTGCTTTGAGCACCTGCTTTTTTTTACTCGTGACAGAAGAGTGCCAAGAAAAATTTGAATAATAAAATCGTTTTCACTGGAATTTTACTTGAATAACAATTTCTTTGAGCGCCTATGATAAAACGGGCATTAGGATTGCCATTACACGATCCCACATCTGGATTTCGATTTTTTTCACTAATAATTTTCACTAGAAAACTATGATGTGGATAAGACAAGTCAGTTTAATTCAGCAGTAGTAGTTTAAATTTCAAGCAGGTTTCAAGTAGTTCAGGTGTCAAGTACCTACAATGCACTTGCATCAGAGTAATTGATGGAAGACTTGCTCATACAAGCAAGATTGTTAAGGTGCGACGTCATCGGCCTGGCAAAACGAAACGACGCCACACATTCAACGCTGTCTACGACACTGGAGAAAAACTGTTCTTCGGAACATGCGAGAGTAGAGGGGTAGGTGGTGCCGGCGTTCTCGACAACACCAATTTACTCATGTATATCGATTCATTCGAACAGCTTACAACACGAATCGGACGTTTACGATTAAAAAGATGTGGATCAATACAGGCTTTCACATTATTCGTCGTTTACGCGCCAATATCAAACTATCATCAAGAGGAAATAAAGCGTTCTCCATAGACTTGGAGAAGTTCTACAGAGAAGACCATACATTCTACAAGGTCATCATTGAAGATTTCAACGCCAAGATCAGACCAAGAAGATCGTCTGAGAAACGTCACATTTGGACCCAGGGATTAGAATGGAACGAGCAGGGTGAACGGCTCTCTGAGTATATCATGGCGACCAAGACCACCCATGGTAACTCGCAATTCCAGAAGCCTCAGAGTCAATGCTTGACGTGGGAATCTCCCGAAGGAGAGTACCATAACGAAATAGATCACATCAAAGTAAATAGAAAGTTTTGCCTAACCGACGTCGCTGTTGTCCCAAAATTCTACATGGGATCAGACAACCGTCTTCTTCGTGCAAGATTTTATTTTTCGCGGAAAGAAAAAAAGCCACAAAATTCAAAAACCGAAGTCCCAGACCCTCCAAAAGCTGTGAGTTATTGAACTCATTAGCCGGCTGCTGGAAAGATATCGTTGTTGACAACATCGACGAGGAATACGATCGCCTCATTGGACATCTTCACGCTGGTGCTATGAAAGCTTAGAGTTTGAAAGTCACCAAGGGGCGTCTGTCTCCAGAAACTCTTGAGCTGATACGCCAGCGTGGAAACGCTTGAGGTGCAGGCAACCGCGAACTAACGGCCGAGATTGCGAAACAATGCAGACAGAGGATAAAAGGCAACCGCGAACTAACGGCCGAGATTGCGAAACAATGCAGACAGAGGATAAAAGAAGATCTTAAAGAGAAAAGAGCAGCAGTAATGGTCGAAGCTGCAGAGGCTAGGAAAAGCATTGGCAAATCCCGCGGAAGCTTCGCCAATTACAATACCAAGATGATTGCACTCCGACGCTCAGACGGAATAATAACAGCGTCCAGAAAGGCAATGGATAAAATCATCCCCGATTACTTCTCAGATCCCTTCGACAGCCACATCCACCTCTCGCCTTATGAAGTAAAAGAGAATGGGTGTGTTGTTCCACCGGTTCTCCCTTCAGAATTCCGACATGCCATTTCGTCGGTGAAAAATCGAACAGCATCAGGTCCAAACAGGATAAGATCAGAACATCTGAAGAACCTTCCTCCAGTCCTCGTAAGCACACTGGCTCGGCTCTTCACACGTTAGCTTTCTGAATGCAAGATGCCTACTCAGTGGAAGACCAGGAAGTCCGTGTTGTTGTTCAAGAAGGGTCACACACACGATATAGGCAACTACAGCCTAATCTCCTTGCAGTCTGTCGTCGACGAACTTTTCACTCGAGTCATCCTAAACAGGATTGACAGAACACTGGACGAAGGACAGTAGTGCGAGCAAGCAGGGTTTCGAAAAGGATTTAGTACGATAGACCACATTCACACGTTAACAAGGCTCATTGAAGTATCACGGGAGTACAAAAGACCGCTTTGTCTCACTTTCATCGACTTAGAGAAGGCCTTTGATTCAATTGAGATAGAAGCAGTCATGGAAGCCCTTAGTAGTGAAGGAGTCCCCACTCAGTACATAAAGATTCTTCGTGAGCTGTACAAAAATTTCACAACCAAAATTTCACCATTCTATAACGATATTAACGTTGACGTCAAAAGTTAGGCAAGTCGATACAATCTCGCCAAAATTATTTGCAACCACCTTCCAGAACGTCATGCGACCATTGGAATGGGATAATATACGAATGGAAACATTTAGCACTAAAGCAAAGCAGAAGGAAATGAGCGGCTTGGGAGCTTTCAAGAGCATCGAGGATGTAGTGAAGAATACAAAGAACATCCTAATCCGTGGTAATCTTTTTGACTCAGCGGTACTTCTTGCCCTAACGCATGCGTCAGAAACCTGGTCGCTACGCAAGCAGGATGGAAGATCACTCAGAGTTATCGAACGCGCAGTCGAAAGAACGATGCAAGATTCCGTTTCACAGAAGTAAGGATTGCATCCAAAACTCCGACCTTCGTCAACGATAAAAATTTAAAGATGATGTTCTATACGTAAAACAGTCAGAGATAACCCGTACCGGACGAATTCCTTCGATATTTACGGAATGACATACGATTATGGCAGTATAATGCACTGTGGGGAAAAAAGGTTTGAAGCGTGTTTTTGGGATTTTTGTAAGGTTCGCAAGTATACTCACCTTTCCCAGTTTCTCGTTCAACCGACTGCCTACCATGGTGGCAGTAGATCTTCGTTATCAAAAGACCATGGGATCGCAGCTGATTTCCTTCTCCGACATTTTTATGATTTGTAAGCACTTAGCTGCAAAATAAGATAATACTGGAATAACTCTAACTTTTCAGAAAGGTGGAACAAGTCCACTTCGGCTAAATGTGTGAATGAAGGATATCCTCACCCTCGAAACTGTTCCATGTGTATTTGTCCTGGAGGCTACGGTGGCACATTGTGTGACCGACGGGTAAGGAAGAGTCGTATGAATGTACGACCAATAAAAAACCGAAGTTTTTCAAGCCACCAGGATGCGGAGAAGATCTCACAGCGACAAATGAGACGCAAACGGTCTATTACAGACTTGGTTCTGGATTCAAACTCCGTGACCTGCTTGAATTTTGCAAATATATGATTTAGGTACGGCTTTCTGGATAAGACCTATCTATTGTTGAGACTGAGATTGGGTCACCATTAAGGCGCCTGAAGGAAAGAAAATCGAGTTAGAAGTTCAGTTGATTTCTCGCGCCTATAGCATTCCTGGCTGTCGAAAAGGAGGTGTTGAAGTGAAAGCCCAAGAAGACCAGAATTTAACAGGCTACCGGTGTCATATCACATATCTTGACGTTTTTCTTTCAGTTCTTGCACGTTGAGCGGCAGTGATGGCCCCATTGTGTCCACCTCCAGTCGCGTGCCTGTGATCGTAGTCAACAGGCTCGGCACAATTAATGGGACCTTTACGTATCGCTACATCGATTAGGCTTGGGAAAGTCTTGATGATTTGCTTTGAGCACCTGCTTTTTTTTACTCGTGACAGAAGAGTGCCAAGAAAAATTTGAATAATAAAATCGTTTTCACTGGAATTTTACTTGAATAACAATTTCTTTGAGCGCCTATGATAAAACGGGCATTAGGATTGCCATTACACGATCCCACATCTGGATTTCGATTTTTTTCACTAATAATTTTCACTAGAAAACTATGATGTGGATAAGACAAGTCAGTTTAATTCAGCAGTAGTAGTTTAAATTTCAAGCAGGTTTCAAGTAGTTCAGGTGTCAAGTACCTACAATGCACTTGCATCAGAGTAATTGATGGAAGACTTGCTCATACAAGCAAGATTGTTAAGGTGCGACGTCATCGGCCTGGCAAAACGAAACGACGCCACACATTCAACGCTGTCTACGACACTGGAGAAAAACTGTTCTTCGGAACATGCGAGAGTAGAGGGGTAGGTGGTGCCGGCGTTCTCGACAACACCAATTTACTCATGTATATCGATTCATTCGAACAGCTTACAACACGAATCGGACGTTTACGATTAAAAAGATGTGGATCAATACAGGCTTTCACATTATTCGTCGTTTACGCGCCAATATCAAACTATCATCAAGAGGAAATAAAGCGTTCTCCATAGACTTGGAGAAGTTCTACAGAGAAGACCATACATTCTACAAGGTCATCATTGAAGATTTCAACGCCAAGATCAGACCAAGAAGATCGTCTGAGAAACGTCACATTTGGACCCAGGGATTAGAATGGAACGAGCAGGGTGAACGGCTCTCTGAGTATATCATGGCGACCAAGACCACCCATGGTAACTCGCAATTCCAGAAGCCTCAGAGTCAATGCTTGACGTGGGAATCTCCCGAAGGAGAGTACCATAACGAAATAGATCACATCAAAGTAAATAGAAAGTTTTGCCTAACCGACGTCGCTGTTGTCCCAAAATTCTACATGGGATCAGACAACCGTCTTCTTCGTGCAAGATTTTATTTTTCGCGGAAAGAAAAAAAGCCACAAAATTCAAAAACCGAAGTCCCAGACCCTCCAAAAGCTGTGAGTTATTGAACTCATTAGCCGGCTGCTGGAAAGATATCGTTGTTGACAACATCGACGAGGAATACGATCGCCTCATTGGACATCTTCACGCTGGTGCTATGAAAGCTTAGAGTTTGAAAGTCACCAAGGGGCGTCTGTCTCCAGAAACTCTTGAGCTGATACGCCAGCGTGGAAACGCTTGAGGTGCAGGCAACCGCGAACTAACGGCCGAGATTGCGAAACAATGCAGACAGAGGATAAAAGAAGATCTTAAAGAGAAAAGAGCAGCAGTAATGGTCGAAGCTGCAGAGGCTAGGAAAAGCATTGGCAAATCCCGCGGAAGCTTCGCCAATTACAATACCAAGATGATTGCACTCCGACGCTCAGACGGAATAATAACAGCGTCCAGAAAGGCAATGGATAAAATCATCCCCGATTACTTCTCAGATCCCTTCGACAGCCACATCCACCTCTCGCCTTATGAAGTAAAAGAGAATGGGTGTGTTGTTCCACCGGTTCTCCCTTCAGAATTCCGACATGCCATTTCGTCGGTGAAAAATCGAACAGCATCAGGTCCAAACAGGATAAGATCAGAACATCTGAAGAACCTTCCTCCAGTCCTCGTAAGCACACTGGCTCGGCTCTTCACACGTTAGCTTTCTGAATGCAAGATGCCTACTCAGTGGAAGACCAGGAAGTCCGTGTTGTTGTTCAAGAAGGGTCACACACACGATATAGGCAACTACAGCCTAATCTCCTTGCAGTCTGTCGTCGACGAACTTTTCACTCGAGTCATCCTAAACAGGATTGACAGAACACTGGACGAAGGACAGTAGTGCGAGCAAGCAGGGTTTCGAAAAGGATTTAGTACGATAGACCACATTCACACGTTAACAAGGCTCATTGAAGTATCACGGGAGTACAAAAGACCGCTTTGTCTCACTTTCATCGACTTAGAGAAGGCCTTTGATTCAATTGAGATAGAAGCAGTCATGGAAGCCCTTAGTAGTGAAGGAGTCCCCACTCAGTACATAAAGATTCTTCGTGAGCTGTACAAAAATTTCACAACCAAAATTTCACCATTCTATAACGATATTAACGTTGACGTCAAAAGTTAGGCAAGTCGATACAATCTCGCCAAAATTATTTGCAACCACCTTCCAGAACGTCATGCGACCATTGGAATGGGATAATATACGAATGGAAACATTTAGCACTAAAGCAAAGCAGAAGGAAATGAGCGGCTTGGGAGCTTTCAAGAGCATCGAGGATGTAGTGAAGAATACAAAGAACATCCTAATCCGTGGTAATCTTTTTGACTCAGCGGTACTTCTTGCCCTAACGCATGCGTCAGAAACCTGGTCGCTACGCAAGCAGGATGGAAGATCACTCAGAGTTATCGAACGCGCAGTCGAAAGAACGATGCAAGATTCCGTTTCACAGAAGTAAGGATTGCATCCAAAACTCCGACCTTCGTCAACGATAAAAATTTAAAGATGATGTTCTATACGTAAAACAGTCAGAGATAACCCGTACCGGACACGTAATGCGTATGAATGATAAACGATGGACAAGAGCTGTTAGTGACTGGATTCCTCGGGATGTCAAACGCACTGCAGGAAGACCACCGACCCGATGGTCAGAGTTTTTCACGAAACGAGTGGAAGAAAGATATGATGCTCGACGAGTCCCTAACGCGAGCAGAGCCCACTGGGCTACTCTTGCGCGCGGCAGGGAAAAATGGAGGATTTACTGGCGCCCGCTCGAGTCACTTGACGATCAACGAGACTACAGGTGATACAGGTGATCGCCAGAACGTCGCATTGTTGATAACGTCGTCGAGGAGTAGGGTCATCATGTTTGCGCTACGAAAGCCGATTTCGAAAGTCGGCAAAAAAGGTCTGTCTCCAGAAATGCTCTCATGAAGGGAATAAAAAAACTGAATGAGACTTGCGTCGATGTTTACGGAATGACATACAATTATGGCAGTATAATGCACTATGGGGAAAAGAGATTTAGAGCGTGTTTTTGGAATTTTTATCAGGTTTTTTTTCGCAAGTATTTTCACCTTTCCCAGTTTCTCGTTCAACCGACTGTCTACCATGATGGCAGTAAATCTTCGTTATCAGAAGACCATGGAATCGCAGCTGATTTCCTTCTCCGACATCTATATGATCAATGAGCACTACGGTTGCAATGGTTGGAGTTTTGTGCACTTAGCTGCATAATAAGGTCATATTGGATTAACTCTAGCTTTTCATAAAGGTGCAACAAGTCCACTTTGGCTAAATGTGTGAATGAAGGATATCCTCACCCTCCAAACTGTTCTTTGTGTATTTGTCCTGGTGGCTACGGTGGCACATTGGGAGACCGACGGGTAAGGAAAAGTGGTATGAATGTAGGGCCAACAAAAAACGAAAGTTTTACAAGCCACCAGGATGCGGAGAAGATCTCACAGCGACAAATGAGACGCAAACGGTCTATTACAGACTAGGTTCTGGATTCGAACTCCGTGACCTGATTGATCTTTGAACAACAACACAGTCTTCCTGGTCTTCCACTGTGAAGGCACCTTGCATTCAGGCAGTTAACGTGTGAAGAACCGAGGCAGTGTGCTTACGAGGACTGGAGGAAGGTTTTTCAGATGTTCTTATCTTATCCTCTCCAGACCTGGTGCTGTTCGATTTTTCACCGATGAAATGGCATGTCGGATTTCTGAAGGGAGAACCGGTGGAACACTACACCCATTCTCTTTTATTTCATAAGGCGAGAAGTGGGCGTGGCTGTCGAAGGGATCTGAGTAGTGATCGTGGATGATTTTCTCCACTGCCTTTCGGGACGCTGTTATTATTCCGTCTGAGCGTCGGAGTGCAATCGTCTTGGTATTGTAATTGGCGAAGCTTCTGCGGGCTTTGCCAATGCTTTTCTCAGCCTCTGCGGCTTCGATCATTACTGCTGCTCTTTTCTTTTTAAGATCTTCTTTTATCCTCTGTCTGTATTGTTTCGCAATCTCAGATGTTAGTTCGCGGTTGCCTTCAGCTCAAGCGATTCCAGGCTGGCGTATCAGTTCAAGAGCTTCTGGAGACAGACGGCCCTTGGTGACTTTCAAACTCTAAGCTTTCATAGCACCAGCGTGAAGATGTCCAATGAGGCGATCGTATTCCTCGTCGATGTTGTCAACAACAGGATCTTTCCGACAGCCGGCTAATGAGTTGAATAAGTCCCAGCTTTTGGAGGGTCTGGGACTTCGGTTTTTGAGTTTAGTGGCTTTTCTTCTTTCCGCGAAAAATAAAATCTTGCACGAAGAAGACGGGTGTCTGATCCCGTGTAGTATTTTGTGACAACAGCGATATCGGTTAGGCAAAACTTTCTATTTACTTTGATGTGATCTATTTCGTTATGGTACTCTATTGGGAGATTCCCATGTCCATCGTTGACAGTGAGGCTAGTAGAATTGCGAGTTACCATGGATGGTTTTGGTCGCCATGATAAATTCAGAGAGCCGTTCACCGTGCTCGTTCCATTCTAATCCCTGGGTCCAAATGTGACGTTTCTCGGACGATCTTCTTGGTCCGATCTTGGCGTTGAAATCTTCAATGATGACCTTGTAGAATGTATGGTCTTCTCTGTAGAACTTCTCCAAGTCCATGGAGAACGCTTTATTTCCTCTTGGTGATAGTTTGATATTGGCGCGTAAACGACGAATAATGTGAAAGCCTGTATTGATCCACATCTTTTTAATCGTAAACGTCCGATTCGTGTTGTAAGCTGTTCGAATGAATCGATATACATGAGTAAATTGGTGTTGTCGAGAACGCCGACACCGCCTACCCCTCTACTCTCGCATGTTCCGAAGAACAGTTTTTCTCCAGTGTCGTAGACAGCGTTGAATGTGTGGCGTCGTTTCGTTTTGCCAGGCCGATGACGTCGCACCTTAACAATCTTGCTTGTATGAGCAAGTCTTCCATCAATGACTCGGTTGAGTAATTCACGCAGCTCAGCTTCAAAAAAACAACTGTAAACAAATTATTTACGCTTTTGGTAATAGTCGAAATAGGCTTGACGACGTATCAAGAATATCTATTCCCACCGTACTTGAGGGCATGACCCTACCTGAGAACGCGCGCTCACTACTAGAAACGGGTTCAAGCTTTTCACAATCACATCCCATTTCTAAAGCACCTGTGCGCAGGATCCCATGCAACGTGTGTGAACTACAAGATCAATTCCGCTATAAGGTAAAAAAAATGTTATATAGAAATGAAAAAGGAGAAGTGGCACTATTACCACCATCTCCTTCTGCCAGGGTGTTCCTCGGCAGTTACATGATAAGATAACCAAATAATATCTCAGTGATGTGAAACATCATCTAATAAGGAATACAGATGACCATACCGAGAACTCAACAATGAATAGCACCCAGGATCGACTTTCCATTAGCCTCAGCGTTGGATTATGAATTCGTCGTTTTCTCTCTTAGCAATGGCAAGGTTGTTAAACAGCATACGTTACTTCCATACAGTAACACACATACAACACAATCGTAGTTGAGGTTTCAGCAGAATCGCCTTCTTGAGAGCCTGGTAGGGTACACTAATACGCAACTTACTAAGTCAAACACTTCAACAGAACAAACAGAAGGATGAAAATCTGGTCGATAATTACAAGATCTACGGCTTCTCGAAAAAACCCACTGTTTTTTTCATCTGTCTTCCACAGAGGAAGAACAGCCGCTCAGAGTCGCATATGGCTGACGACAGCAGCACCCCCAGTCAACGATCGATACAATGGTAAGGAACGAGATCCTGCTTAATCTCGGTGCATTCCTCCTTGGTATTCATTGTAGGATTTTTGGCATTTATCCAAAAAGCCTCGAGGAGTTTGCGCGTTGGTGTTTTAGTAACCCGTGCTGCCCTTCTTATCTGTATCTGCCCTTCTTAAGCATCGTTTTATCGCTGCACTTAATTCATCGTTAATGAAGGGCAAGATAAAAGGACCTTGTTTTGGCTAAACCGTTCCTTTTGGAGCGTCGCTCTCCCTCGAAAGCTCTGCAGAAGGCGATTCTGCCGAAACGTCAGCTACGATTTTAGTGTGTGTTACTGTATGGAAGTAAACGTGTGCTGTTTAACAACCTCGCGATTGCTAAGAGAGAAAACGACGAATTCAACAACAAATGTGTTCCAGTAGCAAAGACGGCGGGATTGAAACCATCAGTTATTTGGCACTATGATGTAAATGGACCAGAATGTCCCGTTTTATACTAACCTATTAAAACAAACAAGTCAGTAGCAGCTGATAATCTCAAGTCTGCAAATCCATTATCCTACAAGGTTAGATCCATTATCCGAGATTAAATGAAAGTCGATCCTGGAAACTATTGAGTCAATTCGATCTTTCATGGGTTTTAGTTCGCGTGATCGGATTCCTTGTTGTCACATGGAGTCCAATTTACTCGAGCACAGCACTAGCAAAATTTGATCACCTTATTTCTGGTACAAGGTTTGTTTGGGAGCTGCACTGGCTCGATGCATCGGTAGGCCACCGTTCGTCATCGTAAAGGTCAGATATGCTTTCAATCACTTCCAGCGAAGCCTAATGAAGTCGAATGCATGGCACATCTTTGTAGGATTTTTGGCATTTATCCAAAAAGCCTCGAGGAGTTTGCGCGTTGGTGTTTTAGTAACCCGTGCTGCCCTTCTTATCTGTATCTGCCCTTCTTAAGCATCGTTTTATCGCTGCACTTAATTCATCGTTAATGAAGGGCAAGATAAAAGGACCTTGTTTTGGCTAAACCGTTCCTTTTGGAGCGTCGCTCTCCCTCGAAAGCTCTGCAGAAGGCGATTCTGCCGAAACGTCAGCTACGATTTTAGTGTGTGTTACTGTATGGAAGTAAACGTGTGCTGTTTAACAACCTCGCGATTGCTAAGAGAGAAAACGACGAATTCAACAACAAATGTGTTCCAGTAGCAAAGACGGCGGGATTGAAACCATCAGTTATTTGGCACTATGATGTAAATGGACCAGAATGTCCCGTTTTATACTAACCTATTAAAACAAACAAGTCAGTAGCAGCTGATAATCTCAAGTCTGCAAATCCATTATCCTACAAGGTTAGATCCATTATCCGAGATTAAATGAAAGTCGATCCTGGAAACTATTGAGTCAATTCGATCTTTCATGGGTTTTAGTTCGCGTGATCGGATTCCTTGTTGTCACATGGAGTCCAATTTACTCGAGCACAGCACTAGCAAAATTTGATCACCTTATTTCTGGTACAAGGTTTGTTTGGGAGCTGCACTGGCTCGATGCATCGGTAGGCCACCGTTCGTCATCGTAAAGGTCAGATATGCTTTCAATCACTTCCAGCGAAGCCTAATGAAGTCGAATGCATGGCACATCTTTTAGGGATTGATCAACGCCGAGAACTTTTAGAGCTTCTTTATGGTGTGAACCGCTCGGAGCTGTGATAACGATATTATCAACAAAGCGAGGAGTCGTGTAGTTGCCGACCATCGACTTTCACTCTCATGTTGTCCGATTACATTGTTCGCATTAGGTGCTTCAAATTGGCAGTAAATAATTTTATGAAGATGGTATCACCTTACCTAACCCATTATTTTACGCTGTTAAAGGCTCCAAAGACGACAGTGAAGAGCAAATTGAAACTTTGTTTACGACGTCATAGTCTTCTTTTCTGAACATTAAAATATTCCTGCTTGCTCTTCTTCGGATGGGATTTGTGCATTTTTTGCAATTTGCGAATGCCTTTTACAGCTTTTGCAACTTCGACTATGTCTATTGCTCTGTTTTTTTTTGAGGTTTTTTTTATTCCCTTTATGCGAGCATTTCTGGAGACAGACCTTTCTTGCTGACGTTCGACATCGGCTTTTATAGCGTAAACGTGACGATCCTACTCCTCGACGACGTTACTAACAATGCGACGTTCTGCCGATAGGAGAATAATAATCTGAATAGATCCCAGTTTATAATAATTTTCGGGTTTCGTTTTCTCACCTTAGCTGCTTACTTTCGTTCCCACAAGCGAGAAATGGACTCTTGCGTAAAAGAGTGATGGTATGATTTGCTTAGGAAGATTGGTTCACCAAAATCTTCGATTTACTATGATGTGGTCGTTTTCTTTAAAGCACTTTCCATAGAAAGATGTCACGTCCTCTGTTCAATTCGGGTCTCTCGGAGTAGTGAACTAGCATGACCGGTATTTGTTTTCACAATAGCCTGAAATAGATGCTCACTAAACTCGTTCTACTCTAATCTGTTTCTCCTAATGTGGCGTTCCTCATGCGTTTTCTCAGTCTAATATTAACGCTCAGTCCATCGATGAGGATCTCAGAAAGTGTATGGTCTTCTCAATAGATGTGTTTCATACAGGAACTATTACCAAAATGGTTCCTATCATCTATATTAGCGACCACCTCATGCACTTGCTTCGCTACAGGCTGGAAAGGAATTCTGTAACTTTTTTGCAAAACCACTTTTTTTCTAACACAGTTCGGGCACTGTGTGGGCAGCTGTCAGCTGTTTGTACAATCCAGCATCTGCTGTCCCAATAAACTTTTCGTACGACCCGCACAACCGTCCTGCATAAAAGGGCGCTGTAACGGGCGCGGCGCAAGAATGTGAAGAGTTTAAGAAACCTCAAGCTTGGGCAGTTAAACCTTTATATATATATTAATATAACAACAATAACATGACTACAACGATATAAAAATTAACATATGAATTATGCAAGTTAATGTGATAAACGGTCATGGTAGTGAAGTGAGACGAATAACGAGAATAACGGGGCATTGGAATATTATGACAACAATGATGCAACGATAGCAGCGATAGTGAGCATATAAGTAACTGGAGGTTAGCCGTGCACGTTGCCGCGCTAGCACTACTCGCAACCTTTGCAGAGGCTAAGGGAGAGAGTACGCTGTGGGGGGAGAGGGAGACTATATGTGGGGCCTGCGAGGGAGTCAGTAAGTTAGATGAGCGCTGACGAGGTTATGGAGAGTGAATGATGAGTTATCTACGGAACACGGTCAGGCGGCTAGTCGTGGGTAACGCTATGTCAGCAACGTGAAGTTTGAACATCGATGGGTGCCACCATTGCCTAAGAAATCAATGGGCCAAAAATATATGACTGAGAAGTGATTAGCCTATAGCGGCTTAACAAATGCAGAGCCTGAGTTGGCCGGCCAGCGGCCTTATACGCATGGCGTACCGCACGAAAGAAATGGTACATGCCACCGATGGCGTTGCAAACAGAACGCATTTGGAACACTTGCCGCTACTGACAGTGCACCGTAGACGAGTTAAGAAACGAGATACGATAGTCATCGGATTAGTGAGGATAAGTGAGGATTAATAGAAATGAATGCAAATGAACTGAAGTGAATGTGAATGACTATAGCGGCCCACAGCGCAAGAATATGAAGAGTTGTAAGAAACCTGTAAGCAATGCAAATATTCAACTTATGTCAACCCACACAATGCGATTACATGAGGATGAACGATGACAATGTATCCGTAATGTGAGAGCTAAGAATTTCATTTAATATAATTGCACGCAAAGCAAAAAGAACTGGCAAGAAAGGATTGATCGGGAAGGAATTAATAATGGATTTGGCAACGCCGATCTCCGAGGCGTCGTTGGCGCAAAATGGCACTGCTCGTGGGCGTGGCTACGTGCAAGCGAGCGGCGTTCCCATTGGACAGGACGGGATATGGACGCAGCGCACGTACGCGGCGCTGTGGTGGCGCGATCTCCATCGATCCATCGAACGTATTGGTTAGGTAGATAGAGAATTCTATATGATAGAGGAATTCTCTATAGGCGCTGCCAGGTGAGGTCGCCTCATTTGAGAGCTGCTCTAGTTAAGATGATTTGACTCGATCCGAAAACGAAGACACGACATCAACAAGACGGCCGAGTGTAGGCATTTTCTCGGATAGTCAACTCTGAGTTTGGCGAAGATGTCGAAACCTTAGCACAGTAAATACTTATATTAACCAGGTGATACTTTACAATCTTAGAATGAATTGATTGTTACTATTGCGTATAGATAGTTTAATTTGGTTTGGTTTAATAAACAAGCCGCCTATATTTTCTAGAGCGATTTTCTAGGTTGTTCGACCACAAGAAATAACTGAGAGACAGGTGAAACGAAGGATACGCAGGATGTGGCGGTGAACGCTAGCTCCCGGAAATTGTAATAGCGCCTTTGTTCCTCACCGCAGATGCCTGCGGTCTAGAGTTGTGCAAATATCTCAGCTTCATTGTGATTGTTGTTCTTTTTTGTTACGGCAAGTGCTATTAAGTGGGGTTCTTACTTTCTTCACAGGACCGCATAATATTCTTTGGTGACTAAAAGCAAAATTGGAAGTTTCTAGGGTTAAAGCTTCTCTCCTGATCCACAAAGGCTGAGACTACCTGTGGTGATGGCCACTTGTGGCAGACTTTGACCAGGCTTACCTTGTGACTGCAGGGAGCCATGAGGGCTCAATCAGCAAATCTCCGAAAATGGAGATAATGTTGGGGCCCGCACAATCAGTGAGGCCCGGCCATTCAAGCGTAGAATATTTATAGAATATGGTAAGATTGAAGCGTATAATTTTATGGAGTATCATCAGTTGATGTAACCTTTTAAATCAGTGGTCCTTCAGACTCGATAGCAAGTAAATAGTAGTTTTTTTATGGTCGTAAGCATCATGAAATCTACAAGAAAGAATGGGAAAAAGAATAGAAAAATGAAGGAGCTTTTATTGCCGTTAGTGCTGATGATTTTGATAGCTCTATTCGCTGCCTTTCACATGCAAGCGTTAAATTGCGAATTTGCTCACCTGCCATACAGAAAATGTTTTCACAACAGGAATTGATGCCGCTCAATAGAAGCGGAGAGGAACATGATGAATTTCATTTCATCAGAACTTCCTCATTGCAACATTCAATAATCGCAAAGGAAATGTTCTCCAATATCCTACGTTAGAGTTATTGAAGGAGAACAAACGAAAAAATTTTCAGGCTTGCTTCTTAGGAACTTATGTGTTTTTCTATGACACTCCAATTCCGTTTATGTAAAGCTTTTAAAGGTTGTTATAGTAGGGTGGACGTTCAGCTCTATCTAAGTTTACATCGCAAGACTACTTACGCAATAGTAATGATTAGCTTTAAAGGAATAAACGAAGACAAAACCATTTTGTACTTGTCTCGAAGCAAATGTGAGATCAAATGATGTGCATCGTTCGTCTGATCGTCTAACCTGTACTATCGCGTGAGTGCAATCTGTCATATTCTTTATTTTTGTAATCACATACGTACATTCGTTAGGTGAATTGCGTTTAATAGATTAAGCAAGGATACTTGGAAAGTACATAGGTGTCTAGTCTCCTGCAAGAAATAAACTCCACGCGTGTTCCGGGAAGTCACCTGTATCACCGATATCACCTGTAGTCCCGTTGATTGTCAAGTGACTCGAGTGGGCGCCAGTAAAGCCTCCATTTTTCCATGTCGTGTGCAAGAGCCTTGGAAGTCAAGAAATGCTAATCATTTGTGTTTTACATTGGTGGTATGTTGGTGGGCATCGAAGTGCCATTCTTTGCTCCATGAATCTCTGAGAATGGACCTCAAATGATCTGAAAGTCCAATTCACATATGCTAAGACTTCAAAATTGCATTGAGAATCTGGAGGTGGAAAACGGCGACCCTTTAAATACTTTGCATGATATCATAGAGCAGTGTCTTCTGAAGATGTGATGGTAGAGGACTCAGTGATGTTGCTGTTCAGTCCTTTGCAAACAACGGCATGGACATTGGTTAGTTTACACCATTGAAGACTGAACTAGAGTTTGTTCAGATAAAAAAAAATGTACAAAAAACTGCTTCAACAATCTTCGTTACCTGTGCCCTTAGGTCATGTTATTGCATATAAAAACGAGATAAATTCGTTCTTAATTAACTCTGAAAATTTCGTCAAAGGAAATTCCACCCAGTTACTATAGACTGCAATGCCACTTGAATGCCTCATTGGTTGTGCGCTACTGCAGCATAATCTCCATTTTTGGAGATTTGTCGATTGAGCCATTATGGTTTCCTGGAGTCCCAAGGTAATTTGATACTATGAAAGTGATGGGTCCCGCCATTGATTTATTTTTAGCTGAGTTTCTTGATCTAAACGCCGATCTCATTCTAAACTTGGGAGACTTTGCCAGGTGATGAATCCTCCCGCTGTACGTCGCAGCCCGACACCCAGAAACCACGATGATGCGGTAAACTGTTGGGAGGGGTCATTTTACTAGTTGCTATTATATTATATCATATTTCCATTCAATTGATGGTGTTGCAAAAGTTTGTGATGTTGTCAGATTTTTCATAAGTTTTCTCTCTATTAGCTCCATCGAAATCAAAGCATTTATAGCTCAGAATGATCCTGCTGTTCGCAGCAATTACGGCAGTGACGCACTGTGGAATGAACAATGTTGAGAAAGAGGTTGAGGGTTTCATTTCTAGTCGACGAAATAGTTACTACAAAAGCAAACAAAGTGCTGAGATGGTGTCGAATCACGTTTTTCTTTCCTTGTTCTGATTACAAACCTTGCGATTTCTTTGCAGCTTCAAAAACCATTTTTCGCATTTAACAGATCGCGACTGGAAACGATTCTAATGTAAAAAAGGTAGTTTTCGACATCAATTCCAGCCGAACAAGCGGGCCGATCGCTTACCCATATGGCACCGTCTCAAAAAAGTATTTTAATACACTGCAGAAACTGTTCTATTCGAAGCTTAAAAGACTTCTTCATGGGTTAATTGACTTCAGGACACAAGAAAAGCAACATTTTAGGAGCTTAGAAGATGGTATTCGTGTGAAGAGGCAGGTGTTGCAAGACAATGGCCATGGGAACACATCATGGAAGGACGGTGTTTTTTACATGTTTAATACATCTGGTCAGTTTTCTAGAATCTATCTCTTCTTTATGTGAAATACAACCACAACGATGCTGGTATGTGAGCGAAATTCGCAACCCCAAGTGAGCTTCGAACCAATCGATGACTACGCCTTCCGGTGTTAGGGTGTTCACCATTTCACATCACAGCATCATTTTGGTTGCGTTTCAGCTAAACTTTGCTAACTATTCGAAAAAGTTAAGCATTTCGTCTTTAACCCTAAAAACCTCCAATTTTGCTTTTAGTCACCAAAGAATATTATGCGGTCCTGTGAAGAAAGAAAGAACACCACTTAATAGCACTTGTCGTAACAAAAAAGAACAACAATCACAATGAAGCTGAGATATCTGCACAACTCTAGACCGCAGGCATCTGCGGTGAGGAACGAAGGCGCTATTACAATTTCCGGGAGCTAGCGTTCACCGCCACTCCCTGCGTGTCCTTCGTTTCATCTCTCTCAGTTATTTCTTGTAGTCGAACAACAATGACAACAATGATTGCAACGCAAATAATAAATAAATCAATGTTACTGTTCTAAGCAAACACGGGACGACCTCGTATTTTCTCAAGAAAAATCATTAGTTTGTTGATCAATTACGTGCTTAAGAGAAAGTCGGACCTGAATTCACCTGTATCACCTACATTCTCGTTGATCGTCGAGTGACTCGAGCCGGCGCCAGTAAATCCTCCATTTTTCCCTATCGCGGGCAAGAGTAGCCCAATGGGTTCTCCTTGCTTTAGGGACTCGTAGAGCATCATATCTTTTTTCCAGGCTTTTCGTGAAGTACTCTGACCATCGGGTCGGTGGTCTTCCTGCAGTACGTTTGACATTCTGAGGGATCCAGTCACTAACAGCTCTTGTCCATCGGTTACGTTTTAAAAGCATTACGTGTTCGGTCCACCTCATTTTTAGCTATTTGGCGTATGTAACCGCATCTTTGATTTCCGATCGTTGACGTAGGTCGGAGCTTCGGATCCAATCCCTTACTTGATGAAACGGGATGCTCCTAGCATCGTCCTTTCCACTGTGCGTTCGATAACTCTGAGTGATCTTTCAACCCGCTTACGCAGCCACCAGGTTTTTGACGCATACGTTGAAGCAGGATAAACCATTGAGTCGAAAGGTGGGCACAGAGTTGGGTGTTCTTTGTTCTCTTCGCTACATCCTCGATGCTCTTGAAAGCTCCCCAAACCGCTCGTTTCCATCTGCTTAGCTCTGGAGCTAAGTCATTCATCGAATTGTTTTCCCGACCTAGATAGACACAACTAAAGCATTCGGAGACATCGGTTTCGTTAAGAGTGAACGAAGCAAACGAAACCAAACCGTTCTTCATGGACATCATTTTCTTTAGACTTAGTCGAAGACCAATCTTTCCACACGCTTTATCAAAGTCCGCAAGCATACGCTTGGGTTGATCCAGTCACTAACAGCTCTTGTCCATCGGTTACGTTTTAAAAGCATTACGTGTTCGGTCCACCTCATTTTTAGCTATTTGGCGTATGTAACCGCATCTTTGATTTCCGATCGTTGACGTAGGTCGGAGCTTCGGATCCAATCCCTTACTTGATGAAACGGGATGCTCCTAGCATCGTCCTTTCCACTGTGCGTTCGATAACTCTGAGTGATCTTTCAACCCGCTTACGCAGCCACCAGGTTTTTGACGCATACGTTGAAGCAGGATAAACCATTGAGTCGAAAGGTGGGCACAGAGTTGGGTGTTCTTTGTTCTCTTCGCTACATCCTCGATGCTCTTGAAAGCTCTCCAAACCGCTCGTTTCCATCTGCTTAGCTCTGGAGCTAAGTCATTCATCGAATTGTTTTCCCGACCTAGATAGACACAACTAAAGCATTCGGAGACATCGGTTTCGTTAAGAGTGAACGAAGCAAACGAAACCAAACCGTTCTTCATGGACATCATTTTCTTTAGACTTAGTCGAAGACCAATCTTTCCACACGCTTTATCAAAGTCCGCAAGCATACGCTTGGGTTCCGCTTGGCGAGTGTTTGGTGTTGTCAGCACAATGTCATCAACAAAGCGAAGGAGATGTATCTGCCGACCGTCGATTTTCACCCCCATATTATCCCATTCCAATGTTCCCATGACGTTCTGGAGGGTGGCTATAAATAATTTTGGCGAGATTGTATCGCCCTGCCAAACTCCTCTCTTGACGACAACGTTAATGTCGTTTTACAATGGTGAAATCTTGGTTGTGAAGTTTTTGTACAGCTCACGAAGAATCTTTATGTACTGAGTAGGGACTCCTTGACTACTAAGGGCTTCCATGTCTGCTTCTATCTCATTTGAATCAAAGGCCTTCTCTAAGTCGATGAAAGTGAGACAGAGCGGTTTTCGTACTCTCGCGATACCTCAATGAGCCTTGTTGTCCTGTGAATGTGGTCCATCTTATTAAATCCTTCTCGAAACCCTACTTGCTTATATGGCTGTCCTTCGTCTAGTGTTCTGTCTATCCTCTTTAGGATGACTGGAGTGAAAAGTTCGTCGACCACAAACTGTAAGCAGATTGGGCGGTAGTTGCCTATATCGTGTGGGTCGCCCTTCTTGAACAACAACACGGTCTACCTGATCTTCCACTGAGTAGGCACCTTGCATTCAGACAGTTAACGTGTGAAGAGCCGAGTCAGTGTGCTTACGAACACTGGAGGAAGGTTTTTCAGATGTCCTGATCTTATCCTGTACGGACCTGGTGCTGTTCAATTTTTCGTTCTGATCTTATCCTGTACGGACCTGGTGCTGTTCAATTTTTCGTTCACGAAATGGAATGTCGGATTTCGGAAGGGAGAACCGGTGGAACAACATATCCATCCTCTTTTATTTCATAAGACAGTAGGTTGACGTGGCTATCAAAGAGATCTGTGTAGTAATCGTGGATAATTTTTTCCATTGCCTTTCTGGACGCTGTTATTATACCGTCTGAGCGTCGGAGTGCAATCATCTTGGTATTGTAATTGGCGAAGCTTCCGCGGGATTTGCCAATGCTTTTCCTAGCCTCTGCAGCTTCGGCCATTACTGCTGCTCTTTTCTCTTTGAGATCTTCTTTTATCGCCTGTCTGCATAGTTTCGCAAGCTCGAACGCTAGTTCGCGGTTGCCTGCAGGTCGTGCGAGTCCACGCTGGCGTATTAGCTTAAGAGTTTCTGGAGACAGATGTCTCTTGATGACCTTCGAACTCTCAGCTTTCATGGCGCTAACGTGAAGATGTTGAATGAGCCGATCGTATTTCTCGTCCATGTTGTCGACAACGGCATCTTCCAAACAGCCGACTAATGTGTTCAATAAGTCCCAGTTTGTGGTTTTTCTGCGACTCCGGTTTTTGAATTTAGTGGCTTTTTCTTCTCTCCGTGAAAAATAAGATCTTGCACGAAGGAGACGGTTGTCTGATCCCGTGTAAAATTTTGGGACAACAGCGACATCGGTTAAGCAAAACTTTCTATTTACTTTGATGTGGTCTATTTCGTTATGGTGCTTTCCTTTGGAAGATTCCCACGTTAAGCGTTGACTATGAGGCTTCTGGAATTGCGAGTTACCATGGGTGTTCTTGGCCGCCATGATAAACTCAGAGAGCCGCTCACCGTTTTCGTTCCAATCTAATCCGTGGGTCCCAATGTGACGTTCCTCAGACGATCTTCTTGGTCCGATCTTGGCATTGAAATCTCCAATGATGACCTTGAAGAATGTATGGTCTTCTCTGTAAAACCTTTCCAAGTCCATGTAGAACGCTTCGACTTCTTCTTCGCCATTGTTTGATGTTAGCGCGTAAACGACGAAGATTGTTAAAGCCGGTGTTGATCCACATCTTTTTAATCGTAAACGTCCGATTCGGGTTGTAAGCTGTTTGAATGAATCGATGATGTTCATGGACAAACTCGTGTTGGTGAGAACGCCGACACCTCCTACGCCTCTACTGTCGCATGTTCCGAGGAATGGTTCTTCTCCAGTGTCATAGACAGCGTTGAATGGGTGGCGTCGTCTCGTCTTGGCCAGGCCGATGACGTCGCACCTTATCATTCTTGCTTGCATGAGCAAGTCCTCTATCGAGGACTGGATGCAAGTGTACGTGCGTTGTAGGTACATATTGTCACCATAGTTCTTGATCCAGGCAACTTCCATTTGCCCTGAAATTTTGGCAGCCTCTCTGTACTCGTCCTACCCAGCGCTGCGAAATTAGGGGCTGTTCCGAAGTCAGATTAGGGGAATGAGGCCCTTCTCTTTTACTGTGTTTAGCATTTTGATACCCACGTATAGCTTGCTGGGCTCTGAACGTGGGGGCTGGGTATACTCACGGATAGCTTTCCAGGCTCTCCTAGAGTGGACATGGAGATTATTTGTTGGAGGCGACTTCTGCTCTGTCACTTGATTACTGGTTTTTGGCCGAATTCACTCGTAGAATGCAATCTACATAAAGCGAGAACGCACTCACCCACGCATGCATGAATACGCCCAGCGAACACAGAAATTGTGTGCCAAATCGGCGCAGCAGAAACGGGGAGTCTATCCCCTGGATCCACCTGCGTCTTAGGGAAGCAAAGGTCGTTTTTGGTCCGCGATTAACCCCCTATCCGCCACCTGAGGATGCGCCACGTAGCATCGCGACTAACCGGCTCGAGGTCCCTCATATAAGGAAGATCCTTGGAAAGTGGTTGAGAATTAGATTTATAAACCAAGCAGTTGTATCCGCAGGCCGGTCTACAAAACATGATGGGTCTAACTTTAAAGGTGGAGTGGTTGGTAGACGCCAGATCGTCAGCGGATATTAACTTATGGGTCTTGATAAGTAAGTATGAGACGGGACATGTAGGTAGTTGGTTTTTAGAATGCGAATTGTCTACTGGTTTATGCCTGCTGCGCTTGCCATTTTGATCCATTCGGTTGTTCAGTTTTCGATTTTGATTTCTGAATTCATTTCCAATTGATGCGCGATAAAGAGATGCGTCTTCATGATGTTCTTTCGTTGTGTCGACATCTAACCGGCGAGGAACTACTACAAACTGTCCACCTTAATCACTAACTGATAGATTAATAGTCTCTGATTTTACTAGCTCTCGAACCTGTCGCATACCAGTTTTTTCGCAGCTGTAAGGTTCGAACTAAAATTTCTCGTGTATATCGAATTCGTTGTTTTGGTCTTGTTGTCTAAAGAATAACAGAGGAAATGGCAGTGGTGTTAGTGCTCCTACTTCTCGTTGCTTCTATTTATTTCGTGTCTCAATTCTAGCGTTGCTGCGGAGTCGATCTTGGAGCTCGTGCAAGCTGCACGCGATCCTACGCAAGGTTTCTTTAGAAATGGGTTACGCTGGTGAGAAACTTGGACCGAATTCTAATAACGAGTGCGCGTCATCGGGGAGAGTTATGGCTCCTAACACGGTGGCCATTGACTTTTCAGGCACGTTATCGACCACATTTTTGGTGCTATCGCTTTCGTAAACGATTTTGCTTTGCTTTGCTTAATTGAAACTGGTTTTTGCGAGTGATCTAGTAAATTTTGAAACTTTGTGATTAAGGTTACTTTGGCATTCGACCTAATAGAATCGCAAATCAAAATTGACCCAGCCACTATTCTCCTTCTCCTCCAAATACTGAACACTATAAGATTCCATCGACTTGTACTTCTTCAATTGCGCATACATGGTGTTTTGTTTGCATCGAAGAGACGCGTAGTAGTCGCGTATCGATGTTCAGTACTAGTTCGCTGTCCCCGGTAGGCCGCATACATCGTGTAGTCGTTTTCGTTTCATGAAGTTCGGCGCGAATCGGTGTTTCAGGCAGCGTCGGAGAAAGAATATCGTTTGTCTAGCTAAGACAATTTTTTGTCGTAGTGACAGGACTTCTTTTACTAGTTGGAAATTTTCTGCTGACACTTCACGTAGCAATTCCCAAGACCGACTTTCTGCTTACCTCGTCATGCCGAAGTTCGCAGAAAGTCGGTCTTGGGAATTACTAATTGATCTTTCACTTTGGACATATATTTACGTACAATAACTTCAACCTGCTCCAATGATTTCAGCTGCACAAATTTCTCGACGTGGATTGGACGAAATAATCTTCGAAAACAACCCTTGAATGCTGTGTAAATGATTTGGAGTACACGAAATGTGGATTCAAAAAGATGAAGAGGAATTCTCGAGTTCGACCGTTAGTTAGGCTCTCTGGGGAACTAAAATTCGGTGCACATCGCCAATCTCTTTAATTCAGTTCCTTTCACAGCTCTTCCATCCTCTCAGTCGACCTCATTGTGCTCCTTATTTCGTTGGATTCAAAAAGATGAAGAGGAATTCTCGAGTTCGACCGTTAGTTAGGCTCTCTGGGGAACTAAAATTCGGTGCACATCGCCAATCTCTTTAATTCAGTTCCTTTCACAGCTCTTCCATCCTCTCAGTCGACCTCATTGTGCTCCTTATTTCGTTAAATCATACGAAAATTGCAGTGGGAAGAAACAGTACAATGAAGAAAATTAAGCAGTAACAATATCGCCGTTGAAATCATCGACAACGTACTAAATGTAATTAAATATGACCATAGTGATGTCGAGATATTTGCAAAACTTCGGATGGCTGGTGTCAACATAGCAGAAATAAATTTCTACAAATGAGCATGCAATTCATTAGTCGGAAAGAGTCTTCGAGAACTTGAAGACTTGGTGAGTTTATAAAGGAGAGATCAACTTGTCGACACTTTTGCAACGACGTTCATAAAGAAGGCGAAATCGCCAAGAAGCAGCCTGGGCAATACACGAAATGTTTGAAAGTCTTGTGGACGATGAAATCGAGGAGAGCGGATCGAATGCAGGAAGTGCTGCGATCCGCACAGTAGACATGATGACTGGCCATGTGAAACAAAATAAATAATAAATGATTACTTTCTTATCGAATAAAATGTTCTTCGTGTCAGTGGCTCCTAGAGCAAATTTTTTCTAAAAACAACTGGAATCATGACAGTTTTCGTGCTAAATCAGATATGTTGGCAGCGTCAAAGTCAAAACTGTGGTTTCATAACCGATCAGCATCAGAATCGGCCTAGTAATAGCGGTCGATCGGATTTCCGTATTCATCCTTGTCTAGATTTCTGCTAACGTCAAATATTGATTGCATTGTCGTCGGCATTTATCAACGTACTTGAATATCTGTAAACTACTATGAATCCGAAAGCTTCAGGGCAGGTTGTTTTCACAGAATCAGATAATCACCGACCGCTAATCAGTAGGAAATCATCTTGTATAAAAGGGCATTATCGGTGAGATTGTTTCATTCTTGCGATGTTTCGTTCCAGCAGACACGACTCGATGTCACCAACAAGACTCCACGGGTCGCGAGGAACAACTGCTATCGACACGCGAATCGAGCCACTGTTGCGCTTAAGAAGGCGATGTGGCCGGAATGTCAGCCGAATAGGAGTCTTGTAATATGCATGTTTTCTAATATCTTTGACAATGCAGCAAGATACTGACTGTTTAAGGCAAGGTCAAATGAAAATAGGTTTTCAGCAATTGAGCGAATGTGTGCTGTTTTCATGAGGGGAATCTTTTCGCTTCATCGTTTTCAATATTTGTTCATTTCAGCTCTAATAGCTCAACCAACTGTTCACCATGTCGTGCCGATAATATTTGATGAATGAATGATCTGAACTAAACCCACCTTTCTGTGTCTTTTGCAAGAACATGCTCTCTTGTTATCGAGACATTTGTGGAAATTCTTAATAAAGCTTTCTTTAAACGAAGTATGCAGCATTGAAAACGAAAAGCAGACTGGTTGGTATTCCTCTTGTTAGACGCATCTCCGTAAAACTTTTCTGAAAAGGATTTCTTAGAACCAACGCATTTCATGCATGCACGCTTTGAGGTGTTCCTGGATGTCGGACTGGGACGTACGGCGGCGCGATCCATCCGCCCACCACGGTCTCCTAGCTGAGAAGAAGTCAGATGTTTCTGTCAGGAAGCCTAGTTAAGAGTAAACCAATATCAGCATCCACCACCGTCCTGGTATCAAAGCCATATGTGGCAAATCTCTGATTCACAAAGGCGGCGACTAACTGTATCGGTGACGACCGGGGCCGACTTTGGCCAGGCTGACATGGAGACTGCAGGGAGCCACAATTCCTGGACCAGCAAAACTCCGAAAAATGAAGATTATGCTGGGGTCCGCACAACTAGTGAGGATGGGCCGCCCAAATGCTCAAGTGTCCAGGTGCAGCTAGTCGAGATCTAATCCGTGGGTCCCAATGTGACGTTCCTCAGACGATCTTCTTGGTCCGATCTTGGCATTGAAATCTCCAATGATGACCTTGAAGAATGTATGGTCTTCTCTGTAAAACCTTTCCAAGTCCATGTAGAACGCTTCGACTTCTTCTTCGCCATTGTTTGATGTTAGCGCGTAAACGACGAAGATTGTTAAAGCCGGTGTTGATCCACATCTTTTTAATCGTAAACGTCCGATTCGGGTTGTAAGCTGTTTGAATGAATCGATGATGTTCATGGACAAACTCGTGTTGGTGAGAACGCCGACACCTCCTACGCCTCTACTGTCGCATGTTCCGAGGAATGGTTCTTCTCCAGTGTCATAGACAGCGTTGAATGGGTGGCGTCGTCTCGTCTTGGCCAGGCCGATGACGTCGCACCTTATCATTCTTGCTTGCATGAGCAAGTCCTCTATCGAGGACTGGATGCAAGTGTACGTGCGTTGTAGGTACATATTGTCACCATAGTTCTTGATCCAGGCAACTTCCATTTGCCCTGAAATTTTGGCAGCCTCTCTGTACTCGTCCTACCCAGCGCTGCGAAATTAGGGGCTGTTCCGAAGTCAGGGGAATGAGGCTCGTTTTTTTCTTGCTGTATTTAGCATAATTGATAATCACGCATAGCTTGCTGGGCTCTGAACTTGGGAGCTGATTATACACACGTGTAGCTTGCTAGGTTCTCCCAGAGTGAACATGGAGCTTACTTGTTGGAGGCGACTCCTAACCGCCTGCCATATACTTCCGTGTCACTTGATTGTAGGCTTTTGGGCGAATTGACTCGTAGAATACAATCCGACAAAGCGAGAACGCACCCACACACGCATGCATGAATACGCCTGGCAAATACAGAAAGTATGTGCCAAATCGGCGCAGCAGAAACAAGGAGTCCATCCCCTGGATCCACCTGCGTCTCTGGAAGGCAATGGCTTTTGTTCCGCGATTAACCCCCTATCCACCACCTGGGGACGCGCCACGTAGCCTCGCGACTGACCGGCTCGAGATCCCTCATATGAGGGAGACCCGTGGCGTTTTATACTAACTTATTAAAACAGACAAGTCAGTATCAGCTGATGATTTTAAGTCTGCCAATCCATTATCCTACAAGGTTAGATCCATTATCCGATATTAATAGAAAGTCGATCCTGGGAACTGTTGAGTCAATTTGATCTTTCACGGGTTTTAGTTCGCGTGATCGGGTTCCTTGTTGTCACATGGAGTCTAATTTACTCAAGCACAGCACTAGTAAAATTTGATCACCTTATTTCTGGTACTAGACTTGTTTGGGAGCGGCACTGGCTCGATGCATCGGTAGGCCACCGTTCGTCATCGTAAAGGTCAGATATCCATTCAATCACTTCCAAGGAAGCCTAATGAATTGGGATGCATAACGCACTTTTTAGAGATTGATCAACGCTGAAAACTTTTAGGGCTTATTTATGGTTTCAACAGCTTGGAGCTACAATAACGATATTATCAGCAAATCGAGGATCGGTGTAATTGCCGACCATCGACTTTCACTCTCGTGTTGTCCGATGCCAGTGTTCGCATTTGGTGCTTGAAATTAGCAGTAAATAATTTTATATAGATGGTATCACTTTACCTATTCCATTATTTTACGCTGTTGTAGAATAGTGATGTGTTGGTTGTGAAATTTTTATCCAGCTATCAAAAATTTTTGCACATCGATTGTGGGCACCCTTGATGTCCAAAGATTCCAAGGCGCTTCCTTCTCAACTTAGTCGAAAGCTTTCCGTAGGCTAGTGAAAGTAAGAATGAAGGCTACAAAGACGACAGCGAAGAGCAAACTGGACTTTGTTTACGACGTCATATTCTTCTTTTTCGAACAATAAAATATTCGTGCTTGCTCTTTTGGAAGGGATTTGTGCATTTTTTGAACAGCTTAGCTAGTGTAGAGAACACAGTCTGAGAACTGGTAGGGAAATCTTTACGTGCTCAATTATCCCATCCTCTCCAGACAGGATGTTCGTTTCTTAGCTGACAGTCGGATTTCAGATGGGAGAACCGGTAGCACAGCATATCCAATCTTCTTATTTCATATGATGTAAGATGGTCGTGTCTATCGAAGAGGTTTGAGTGGCAATCGTGAATGACTTCCTACATCGGCTTTCTGGAAGCTGTAGTTGTGCCGTCTTAGCGTCGGTGTCAAATTGTTTTAGTGTTTAACTGGCCATTTTTCCGTAAATTTGCGAATGCATTTTACAGCTTTTGCAGCTTCGACTATGTCTATTGCTCTGTTTTTTTTTGAGGTTTCTTTTATTCCCTTCATGTGAGCATTTCTGGAGACAGACATTTCTTGCTAGGTTTCGAAATAGGATTTTACAGCGTAAACGTTATGATCCTACTTCTCGACGACTTTATCAAAGATGCGACGCTCTGGCGATAGGAGAATAATAATCTGAATGGATCCCGGTTTATGATAATTTTGGGATTTCGTTTTCTTTCCTTAGCTGCTTACTCTCGTTTCCGCAAGCGAGATATGGAGTCTTGCGCAAAGGAGTGATAGTATGATTTGCTTAGGAAGAATGGTTCAACAAAACCTTCGATTTACTGGGATGTAGTCGTTTTCCTTATAGCACTTTACTCAGAAATATGTCACGTCCCCCTTCAATTCGGGTATGTCGGAAATGTGAACTAGCATAGCTATTATTTTTTTCACAATAACCTGAGTCAGATCCTCACTATACTCGTTCCATTCCAATGTGTTTTTCCTAATGTGGCGTTCTTCATGCGTTTTTCTCAGTCTAATATTAGCGCTGAATTCTCCTATGAAGATCTGAGAAAGTGTATGGTTCTTTCAATAGGTATGTTTCATATAGGAACTGTTAGCAAAATGGTTCCTATCTTCTATATTAGCGACCACCCCATGCACTTGCCTCGCAGCAGGCTGGAAAGGGATTCTGCAACTCCTTTTGCACAACCGCTCCTTCTCTGACATAGTTCGGGCACTGCGTGAGCAGCTGCTAGCTGTTTGTACATTCCATCATCTGCTGTCCCAATTAACTTTTCGTTCGACCCGCACAACCGTCCTGTGTAAAAGGGCGCTGCCAAGTGAGGTTGCCTCATTTGAGAGCTGCTCTAGTTAAGATGATTCGAGTCGATCCGAAAGCGAAGGCACCATATCGAGAAAACGGCCGAGTGTTGGCATTTGCTCGGATAGTCAAGTGTAAGTTTGGCGAAGATGTCGAAGCCTTAGCACAGGAAATACTTTTATTAACCAGGTGATACCTTTACAATCGTTGAATGCATTGATTGTTACTATTGTGTATAGATGACGGTTGGCTAGATAAGCAAGCTGCCTATATTTTCTAGAAAGAATTCATGCATGCTTCAGTGGATGTGATCTCATTTACGCCGATTGTACTGATCAAACCAGTTCGGTCAGTAGCCTGCAGTTAAAGGATGACGAAGTGCACAGAGGCAGATAAGAGTTTCCTTCAGCAAATAAGCTCTTTAGCCTGCTCTTAGAGAGATTTGCAGGCTATTATTGATAACACACAGCTCCGCGGTATGATGTTAGCAAGCTACACCACATTATTAAAGATTAACACAATAAAATAAGTGGTCCTCATCATCCTGACTCCAATCAAGCGCCTTATACGGTATCATTGTATAAGAAGAGGAAAGAGATGCTGCTATAATCTCAGGACCATTCTCTACTGTCTTGTTTCCACTGAAATAAAGTGAAGATCTGTACTTATGAGGCACGCACCTTTGTACCTAAGCCCTCGATAGAAAAATTGATCATGTAAGCAAAAAGGATAAATATAATAATGCTGTGTATAACACCGGAGTAGAGTTTTCCATCGAATGGTGCGACAATAGTGGAGTCGCGTTTGCAGGAGTTCTCATCACTTCTACTTTTCCATAGGTATCGATTCATCCGAACAACTAACCATATGATCCAAACTGATTTAAACTTTTATAAAGAGATATAGATTATTTCCGGACTTTGCAATTCATCACATCTGTACACTGACATCAAGCGATGACGAATACGACGTTAAAGCACTCTGTGTTGCCCTGGACAAGTTTTGCAGTGAAGACCTTGCATTCTTTAAGGCGATCTTTGGAGATTTTGACGATAACTTGGAACCTGAAAAACGTCTAAAAAACGTCACATTAGGCCGAGCGGATTGGAATAAAGCAAGCTGATTGATTAGTTCATCTTGGCGACCTAGACCATTTATGGCAACTCGTAATTCCGGAGGCCAACTCTCAACGCTGGACGTAGGAGTCGTTAAATGAAGAGTATCACAACGAAATATGTCGCATCATAGTGAGTCGAGGATTTTGTTCAACCAAGCTCGCTGCTGTCCCAAAATTGTACACGTGATCTCAGACCGTGACTTACTATGTGAAAGATTTTTATTTCTCAAGGAAGGAAGAAAAAGCCGGTGAGTTCAAAAACGAAAAAAAAATAATTTTTCGACAAAGATATGAGTGTTGCAATGGTGTTTATTAAATGTGGTGGTGGCCCATCATACAAATTTCATTATTACCGGCATTTTCAAGATCCTTGCAACTTATCGTCCCTCTTTCGGCATTTTTTATAACCTCACACTCTATACGACAGCTGTCAATCACTACAGCTCTTACGAGTGAAACAGTGTTCGATTAGCACATATGAGCGACCACCTCTAGAAAGCGCATTTCCATATATTTCATAGAGCAGAACAAAACCTATCCCGACCAACTCTCTACACAACACGTGTCTTCTAATTCATAAAAAGGAAAAAATTTGGCAAATATGGTGACGCGATGGTGTGCGAGGTAATACGCATCACAATAAAAATAATGCGTGAGCAAAACAGTGCAGTCCCAAGGAACTCAAATTGAACCGAAAGTGGTCCCTTGAGTTCGATGGAACTAATAGAGAGAAAACTTATGAAAAATCTGATAACATCACAAACTTTTGCAACACCATCAATTGAATGGAAATATGATATAATATAATAGCAACTAGTAAAATGACCCCTCCCAACAGTTTACCGCATCATCGTGGTTTCTGGGTGTCGGGCTGCGACGTACAGCGGGAGGATTCATCACCTGGCAAAGTCTCCCAAGTTTAGAATGAGATCGGCGTTTAGATCAAGAAACTCAGCTAAAAATAAATCAATGGCGGGACCCATCACTTTCATAGTATCAAATTACCTTGGGACTCCAGGAAACCATAATGGCTCAATAATAAATCAATGGCAAGACCCATCACTATCATAGTACCAAATTAGTCCTATGATTGCACTTCTCTCCTGATCCACAAGGGCTGAAACTACCTGTGGTAATGGCCACTTGTGGCAGACTTTGACCAGGCTGACCTTGGGACTCCAGGGAGCCATGAGGGCTCAATCAGTAATTCTCCGAAAATGGAGATTATGCTGGGGCCCGCACAATCAGTGAGGCCCGGCCATCCAAGCGTAGAATATTTATAGAATATGGTAAAATTAAGGCGTATAATTTTATGGAATATTATCAATTGATGTAACATTTTAAGTCAGGGATGCTTCAGACTCGATAGTAAGTAAATAGCTGTCTTCTAATGCTCATGAGCATCATGAAATCTACAAGAAACAATGGGAACAAGAATAGGAAAATGGAGGAGCTTTTATTGCCGTTAGTGCTAAACACTTTGCTAACTCTATTCGCTGCCTTTTATATGTAACCGTTAAATTGCGAATTTGCCCACCTGCCATACAGAAAATGTTTTCACAACAGGAATTGATGCCGCTCAATAGAAGCGGAGAGGAACATGATGAATTTCATTTCATCAGAACCTCCTCACTGCAACATTCAATGATCTCAAAGGGAATGTACTCCCATATCCTACATTAACGTTGTTGAAGAAGACCAAACGAATGAATTTTCAGGATTGCTTCTTAGGAATTTATGTGTTTTTCTATGACACTCCAATTTCGCTTATGTGAAGCTTTTAAAAATCTACTGGTGATACCGGTGACACAGGTGACTTCCCAGAACACACGTGGAGTTTGTTTCTTGCAGGAAACTAGAATCTTATGTACTTTCCAAACATTGTTGCTTAATCTATTGAGCGCAATTCACCTAACGAATGTACGTATGTGATTACAAAAATGAAGATTATGACAGATTGCACTCACACGATAGTAGAGGTTAGACGATCAGGCGAACGATGCACATCATTCGATCACACATTTGCTTCGAGACAAGTACAAAATGGTTTTGTCTTCGTTTATTCCTTTAAAGCTAATCATTACTATTGCGTAAGTAGTCTTGCGATGTTAACCTAAGTAGAGCTGAACGTCCACCCTACCGTAACAACCTCTTAAAGCTTTATATAAACGGGATTGGAGTGTCATAGAAAAACACATACGTTCCTAAGAAGCAAGCCTGAAAATTCTTTCGTTTGTTCTCCTTCAATAACTCTAACGTAGGATATTGGAGAACATTTCCTTTGCGATTATTGAATGTTGCAATGAGGAAGTTCTGATGAAATAAAATTCATCATGCTCCTCTCCGCTTCTATTAAGCGGCATCAATTCCTGTTGTGAAAACATTTTCTGTATGGCAGGTGAGTAAATTCGTAATTTAATGCTTACATATGAAAGGCAGCGAATAGAGTTATCAAAATCTTTAGCACTAACGGCCATAAAAGCTCCTCCATTTTCCTATTCTTGTTTATTTGTTTACGAAAAGTTTATTGGGACAGCAGATGCTGG
>MQTX01000162.1:724-26950 GCA_009735665.1 Angiostrongylus cantonensis | reverse complement strand
CACTAAAAACAAATTTTGTTATTACGAAAAATATTAATGTTAACAAGAAAAGTGTAACAAGCCAATAATGGTGAGTCTTACTTATAGTTACTGCGATACAACCACAACGTTGCTGAGATAATTGCAAAACTCTGGACTGCAGGTGTCTATGGTGGGGAACGAACGCGTTATTGTCCTTTCCGGGTAGTAACGCGTTCACCACCACACAATGCGGGTCGTTTATTTTGCCTGTCTCTCAGCTAGTTACTGTGATAGTTGTTAAAAAGGCTAGAGCGTGAAATCCTTTATCTATAATCTATAATCCTATCTATAATATATTCTATCTATAATCCTTTATATCTATAGTCCTTTATAATCGCTTTATCCACATTCCTTTTTTAAAAATCTCAACATACCTTAAAATAATTTCTTTCTACGATTTAAATTTAAAGGTTGCATTGTAGACCCTATAACGCAGAATTTGTTCAAAATGGGCGCAAAGATTTGGAATGACGCAACCTGTATCGACTTTATGGAAGATGAAAATGGTTTGTCTCACATCCCACGTTAAACAGAAGAAATGATTCTTAGATTAGTTGTTTGCAGCGCAGGATAAAGTGGTTGTGGTCAAGGACTCGGTATCTTTTGCGGACGTTGGTCGACTTGGTGGGGATCAACAGCTCTCAATAGGGGAACTGAACCCGACGGTGCAATGCATTTAGGATTCTAATACAACATGTTTTAGTACTTTTTTTGTCTGACTGAGCATTTGTTTCTCAAAAATCAGTTTTCAGGTAGGGTCCGCTGTGCACGAGATTGGCCATGTTCTTGGATTATTTCATACAATGTCACGATATGATCGCGACGAATACATTACAATCATCCAGTATAATGTTAATGTGGGTTGTTTTGAACGGAGTAGTGTACGGTGAACACTACTCAACTATTCGTTTAGCCAAATCAGCTCGTAGAGTTTTTAAAACTCGATGAGACTTGCATCGATGTTTATGGAATGACATACGATTATGGCAGTATAATGCACTATGGGGAAAAAAGGTTTGAAGCGTGCTTTTGGGATTTTTGTAAGGTTCGCAAGTATACTCACCTTTCCCAGTTTCTCGTTCAACCGACTGCCTACCATGGTGGCAGTAGATCCTCGTTATCAAAAGACCATGGGATCGCATATGATTTCCTTCTCCGACATTTTTATGATCAATGAGCATTACGGTTGCAATGGTTGGACTTGTAAGCACTTAGCTGCAGAATAAGATAATACTGGAATAACTCTAACTTTTCAGAAAGGTGCAACAAGTCCAATTCGGCTAAATGTGTGAATGAAGGATATCCTCACCCTCGAAACTGTTCCATGTGTATTTGTCCTGGCGGCTACGGTGGCACATTGTGTGACCGACGGGTAAGGAAAAGTGATATGAATGAACGGCCAACAAAAAACGAAAGTTTTTCAAGCCACCAGGATGCGGAGAATATCTGACAGCGACAAATGAGACGCAAACGGTCTATTACAGACTAGGCTCTGGATCCGAACTCCGTGACCTGTTTGATCTTTGCAATTATATGATTTTGGTACGGGTTTCTGGATAAGACCTATCTATTGTTGAGACTGAGATTGGGTCACCATTAAGGCGCCTGAAGGAAAGAAAATCGAGGTAGAAGTTCAATCGATCTCTCGTGCCTATAGCATTCCTGGATGTCGAAAAGGGGGTGTTGAAGTGAAAGCTCAAGAAGACCAGAAGTTAACAGGCTACCGGTGATTGTGACTTATCAAGAGTCACAAGTTCGTATCATATGTTTTGACGTTTTTCTTTCAGTTTCTGCACGTTGAGCGGCAGTGATGGCCCCATTGTGTCCACTTCCAGTCGCGTGCCTGTGATCGTTTTCAACAGGCTCGGCACAATTAATGGGACCTTTACGTATCGCTACATCGATTAGGCTTGGGAAAGTCTTGATGATTTGCTTTGAGCACCTGCTTTTTTTTACTCGTGACAGAAGAGTGCCAAGAGAAATGTGAATAATAAAATCGTTTTCGCTGGAATTTTACTTGAATAACAATTCCTTTGAGCGCCTATGATAAAACGGACATTAAGATTGCCATTAGACGATCCCACATCTGGTTTCCATTTTTCTTCATTAATAATTTTCACTAGAAAACTGTGATGTGGATAAGATTAGTCAGTTTAATTCTGTGGTAGTAGTTTAAATTTCAAGTAGGTTTCAAGTTCTGGAAGCAGTTCTTACACGATAATTGAGCGAATGGTGCGCGTGTGGCCAGTGGACTGAGGTGCCCTGCAACGCACACGTGGAATCGATTTCCGCCCCATGGTCCACCAAGCCTTCTATCCCTGTGGGGTCGACAAGTTCGTACCGGACTTGGGTAGGAGAATAGTAGTACTCGCCCGATACATCCGTAAGCCACCGCGTGCCATTGTAAAGACCTGATGTGCATTCAGTTACCTACAACGATGCTTGATGAAATCGAATGCGTTGCGCATCCCTTAGTAGTTGATCAATGCCGATAGTTTTTAGCTTTTTTGTAGCTGAGCAAACAGGTCTTGCTTAAAGTTAGAAAGAGAGGCAGAGTTAGGTAGAAGGTTAGTGTAGAGGAGCCAACGGATAGGATAACGTGGTTTTTAACCCTAATATTTACCCAGTTTCTGAAACACATTGCAGCCTATCTTACGAATACCCAGATGTTTCTCGATCGTCTACGTAACGCATTTCCTAATAAGCGCACGTGATGGAGTCCTTCGACGTTATCGCTCTTTATACAAACGTGTCGAATGACTCCGCAATGCAAGCCATATCCGTACTCCATATACAACGCGAAGGAGGTATAAACATGTATGGCTTTAAGATAGAGCAGTTGATGGCACACTTAAAAGAATGCTTGAGCTGCTCAATGCTCAGATGGTCCGAAAAGTACTACGCTCAAATAAGAGTGTTGGCAATGGGACAACGACTGCCACCAAGTCTTTCTATTGCGCTTATGTCTATGGTGGAAGCACCAGTGACGGATCTCGGTCTGCTACTTCACTTAGATATATAGATGACTGCTTTGTCTTTTGCTCAACACAAGAGGAAATGGACAAATGTTTCGAGTTGTTGAACGAACAGTCAGAGTATATCAAGTTTACCCGAGAAAAACCAAAAGAAAACTGGCTTCCATTCCTGAACGTGCAAATTAACCTGTCCGAAAATGGCTACATTACGAAGTGGTACCGATAGCCAAGTAGTAAAACATCTTGGTTCATCACCTCTCCTCTCACCCCTCTCACACGAAAAATGCGCTTGTTAGAAACATGTTTCGAACAGCCACCAGCGTGTGTACAGAATGAGAGCAGAAGTAAGAATCTCGGAACCTGGCGCAGGAAATAGCCGTTTCCAATGGTTACGAAACTGTAGCTCCTCGGGACAGGTGTAGAGGAAAGGCCAAGCCCCCAAACGATAGCTCTAGCGATAGTAAAGTCCCGTTTGTCTTGCCCTTGGTCTGAAAAGAACTAAGTGCAGCTATATTACGCTGCTGAAGAATTGCCGGTTTAGAAAACATTAGAATAGTCGAAATGCCACCGAGCACTCTAAAAGCGAACTAGCTCCCAACCGCCTGTATGACCGTCTATGTATAACGCAAAATTGTATAATTTCTTCCAACGGTAGAGACGATGATTGCATGAGTTCAGGTAAAGTTTATCTGATCTCTTGTAAAACGTGCGGAGACGATTACATTGGCGAAACGGAAAAGACCACGCTGCATCCGTACAAAAGAACATCTACTCGGTAAACTTAAAGTTATACCAAGTACTCCACTGTGCACGCATAGGATACAGACATAACGGGAAACATTTTAAAGTAGAAGTGAGGATCCTCGCACTGGAGGATGCTCGACCAGCTCTGCAGCCCACCAGTGTCTCTTGCTGCTACCAAATTTTTCGTGTATTCATTACGAAATGAAAGTGTTGTATTGTTGGCGGCAATTGAATTCTATGGAAATAATAGCACGTTGTGAAAGAGTGAAACACGGAGATCACGATTTTTTAATGCTATGAACAATGGAATGAGATGAAAAGCAAACCGATGAATGCAATAGTCGTATGTGGATGCGTTTCCTTTGCCACTGGTTGTCCCTGCTTTTGAGGCAAGAAAGCCCGAATGCAGCTGGCTGCGACATAGCGGCGTGTGATAAAATGTAGTTTCAAGGACTGGCTTTCCATAAACATAGGTAAAAATATTTGATATGTTTATTTATACGCCTTTATAAACTTCCTTAGCTAATGTGAGGTTGCTATAGATCCTCGCTGTCGTTGTTGTTGTTGCCGTTGTACTTGTTGGTTGATGGTTTATCTTTCTGCGATTTGGCGTTCCTCAGAGCCTGGTTGTATACTGTGTAACAGTAGTCCTATTTTCGGTAAAACATTTGCAATACTGATAAAGATCAAACTTTCTAATAGACGCCATTTTGATCAAAAGGTTTCTCATAGGGTCAAAAAATCATTTTGAAATAAGGCGCAAATTCGCGTGTGATAGTGAGACATTCGTCTTTTCGATTCATCTCTGGTTTTTTGAAGTTTATTCAAAACGCCTCAAGAGTCCTGCGTATTAATGTTTTCAGTTCCTGCGCTATGAACCAGACAGTCACTTCAAAATCATTGCCATTGTGCTTTTGTGCCCTATCTGTACCTTGAGCAGTGCTTTGACGAATTTTGACCTTCCCATCTAGGTGTGCTTTTATGCGGGAATAAAGCGGAAGAAGTGCTTAAGAAAGAGTGGTCTTCAAAATCATGTGGTGGTTATTGAACTCCCACCCAACACCTCACGCCGTCAGTTCGTCCGCAATCGCCTTCGTGATGGTTTGTGGAGTTCAGAATACTGTATGATCTGTCCTAACGGTAGAGACGTGGTTTGCATGAGCTCAAGTTCAATATACTTGATCTCATGTAACGCATGAGGTGACGAAGACATTGGACAAATGGGCAGATCGCTTTATGTCACCATAAGAGAGCACCTATATGGGAAAATCAAAATTCGTCAAACCATGTCCCTTGGTACGTACTGATCCTAGCCCAGGAATCGAAAACATCAACGCTCAAGACTCTCGAGGCGTTTTGGACAATTTTAAAAAATCCAGAGATGAACCGGAAAGATGAATGCCTCACTTCACACGCGACGTAGCGCCTTATTTTAAAATGGTTTTTTGACCTGTGTGGGTCACGTTCGTGAGCCCGCTTGAACAACGGGCCAGGCCAGCCGCACTCGTAACAGCACGGTGAGTAGCCTTTTGATCAAAATGGCGTCTATTTGAAAGTTTGATCTTCATTAATATTACAAATGTTTCAGCGAAAATAAGACTACTGTTACATGAAATGCGTCCAGGCTCTGAGGAACGCGAAATCGCAGAAAGGTCAGTTATCAACCAACGACACAAACACCAAATATATCAACCTAAACCTTACCACCGAACCTAGTTAAGATGAAGCTACTCTCGTAACCTGGCCGCGTGCGATGTGTAATACAAGCACCAAAAAGCCGAGTTGTGGGCGAAATTCGAATCATTTTCGTTGATGAGGAATTCCTGATAGCAGCCATAAAGTGAAAAACTGGCTGAGAAAACGACAAAGCAAAAACCTCGGTTGGAGCAGTGGACAGCACGTGAACACTAGAAAGAGTAATTTTAGGTTTGAAGTCAAACTGAGGTTCCGAGATTTTCTTATGTTACTGTGCCCTTGTTATTTGTCAGCTGAATGTACTTTCGAGCATCTGCCGTCCCAAAGAAGTTTCCGAACCAGCAGCTGCACCCTTTTACATGTAGTCCCATCAGATTGTGCTACTAGGAAAACCTTTAGAACCTTTCTCTAAACACTGTCTTTTGTTCCCTCTGGTAAGGCTCCACCCACTACAGAAGTAAGACAAGGAGGGACAGGGATGCGTCTTCAAGTGCTAATAGCGTGCGGCAGTATTCATCCAGTCCCTCAGTTCATCAGTGCTCCAATTCCGGTATCCACCTAACTTCCTTCAAATGCATGGCTTGTTCTCATTTCAATCTCGCTCGTATACACCTACCTAACCCCAGATCAGATATTATTATTGCATAGTTGTTACTGCTATAAACTATTGCAACCCAAACTCGAGGTTGTTTACTACAGTTACGGAAAAAGACCCGTGTGGCAGCTACAAAGACTAATATTTACAACTTGGTATTCATATAAACTTGGGCCTCATCGCCGCCACATACATCAACCTAAGCCTTACCACTGAGCCTAGTTTAGCTGAAGTTGCACTAGTAACCTGGCCTCGTGCGATGTGTAATTTAAGAACAAAAAAGCCGAGTTAGGGCCAAAATCATTTTCGTTGGTGAGAAATGGCTGATAACACCGATAGAGTGAAAAACTGGCTGAGAAAAAGACAAAGCAAAAACCTCGGTTGGAGCAGTGGATAGCACGTGAACACTAGAAAGAGTAATTTCAGGTTTGAAGTCAAACTGCGGTTCCAAGATTTCCTTATGTTACTGCGTCCTTGTTATTTATACTTATTTATATACACAGCCCGTCATCATACCTATTGTGCGGATTTCAGCGATTCTTTCATTCGATTCGCATTCCTCGTATTCATCGTTTACAAGGCCTTCCAACACTTTGCACTTTCCCAAGACCGACTTTCTATTAAGCTCGGCATTAGTTGATAGTTCGATGTTTTATTTCAATAAGCAGACACGAGGTTGTTATTATAGAATTTATTGAGATACAATAGCCAACGTTTCGGCGTCTTCGCCTTATTCAGAGCCGTTTATTTCTTGTAAAGTTAGTTGGTGGATAGCAGCCGCACAGAGTACTACATGGGCGAGGACTTCGCACTTTGTTTCGGCGGCTGCTTGAGGATTTGTTCTTTATTAATGCTGTAGAATGTTGGGCGAAATCGAATCTTCTGGTAATCTTGAGGATAGGTGAGCCTAAGCATTTCCATGTTGAATGGAGGATAGCGTCAGGTAGACATTGGACCTGATGGGCTGCATTGCAAACTATTCCTCTCGTTTAGTGGTCTTTCTTTCCTCGAACTTTTCTCGAAAGGCTACCATTTCTCAGCTACTGTAAATAGCTATTTTTCGTGCCAAATAAGAGATTCTTTCTTCTTCTCTGTTCTTATGCAAACATTGATGGCTGTTCCAATTCCAAACATGTTCCTCACAAAGACCTTGTGTGACGTATATATGTATAGTTCCCAGGTTCGACTTTCTATTAACCTCGGCATTGGAATATGAATGCGTAGTTTTCTTGTTCAGCAATCGCGAGGTTGTTATACAGCATACATTTACTTCCATAGAAAAACACACAATACAATACAACACAACAGTAGCTGACGTTTCGGCAGTATCGTCTTCTTCAGGGCTTGGAAGGGTACACTGATTTACAATTTATTAGACCAAACACTTCAATAACACTTACAGTAAGACGAAAAACTTCATGGCAATTGGCAATAGCTAGCCGTACTGGGCTTACTATTTTAAACCTGAATGCAATGCTAAGGCTTGTTGCTAGTAGCTGTTGCATTGCCAAACTTCTCATTTATTCGAAATACTGCACGTTCCATCCAAAGGCTGAGTAACTAATGCAAGAGAACTATGAGCTGCTAAATCGACAAGCGATACATGTTTTTCGCTATTTCGTGTTTATTGAGAAGTTCGACGATAGCTTGCACAGCGGGTTCATTCGGCACGTTGGTATGAACAGCGGTTAAGGCAAACGACACCATCACATAATAGCCGGCAGTACGAATATTATGTAAACGGTCGAAAAACATTTTGATTTTTGTAGGGTAAGCTTGGATTTCTTCCGGCAACTGGGTAGGCATTAGAGTTAAAACCACGTTATTCTATCCCGTTGGGCCATCTACACAGCTAAATAGGTCTAACCATGAATAATAATGGATTAACAGACGCAATTATCAAGAGAATATTAACATTTGCGTTTTTTTATTGATGAGATTACAAGGGAGTGATAAACAGTTTTATATGACTTAACATTTCGAAGTATTCATCTTCCTCCAAGCCGATGATTCGAGTTGACGATTCACACTGCTTCCTTTTTTTCTTTTCTTCATCTTTTTTCTATAAAGCTTTTTTCTATTAACTTCGTTCTAGATTAACAATCCAAGAAGGTATTGATATCTAATGCCGAGGATAAATGACGGCCTGTTTGAAAATTATTGGTGTATTAGTCGCTATGTGTTAGCTAATGTAAGACCGACTGCTGCAGGTTGGATTATCCGTTGAAAAACAAATTATGGTCAGCGGGTAGTTAGCATGCTCGAAAACCGTCCTGTATGAAAATACATCACCTGCTGAGATTTCCTTATTCCAGTATTCGAGGATTCTCTGCTGAAAAATATTGGACTAGATGCGATGACGAAAACATCGCATCGAAAGTGCGAACAACTGTGGACCATCGATTCGGATTCACCTTTTAGGAAGACAAAAAGTGGTACACTAGCCGAATAAGTCTTTTTATCGAGTTCACGTTACCCTAATATTAAAAAAAGTGTTAACTATCTTTTTATTTATAAGCTTATACGAGTTTATTTTAAAAAAAACTATAGCCCGTCGCTTCAGCACCCTTGCCTTGCTCACAGCTGAGTTCGTTCGAGTCGATGGTTCACGATTCCTCCATCTTCTGACATGGTTCTTTATTATCGCGCCGAGCCAAATTCAATGAACTACCTCTCGAATGAAGAATCTCATTTGGCAATGCTCTTTTATGTAGGGCGGTATCTGTTGATGGCGAGTCTCCGCTTTTTCCAAAGAACATTAAAAAAACTTCGTGCTAGCTTGTCAATGAAGGAATATACGTTGGTTATTCATTTCGAGGCTAGAGGAAAGTTAGTTTTATAAATGTTGTTAATAACGCACGTGTGTTAATAAGTAAGTACAAAACAAGATATGTAGATAGTTGAAGAGTTTGTTGAGAAATAGTTGATGCCCTTAAACTTTCCACTTCTACCGCTTTGACCGATTTATAATTCAAATTCCGACAATGACTTTTAATTCCTTTTCAGAAGATAAGCGGGCAAGGGATGCATCTTCATGATACTCTTGATTAAAAAATACTTGCAGCTTCTGATTGATTATGATTTCCTCTTCCTTGAACTCTCAGACCGCCTTGTAACAGCGTGTTACTATAGTGGCACTAGCGAGTAGCAGAATGATGCTCACATCATCTGGTTATTGTGATTTCACTAAATACGGGATGAAGGAGTATTATGGAAACAATTGGCAGCGGTATCAGCTCTTTGCGCTTTCGTTAACCCTTTCCGTACTACATTTTCTACGGGAAGATTTTCTGGTGCGAATTTTTGAGAGTCACCAATTTTCATTCGAAAATGTTTGGCGCCTTTCCAATTCTACTGACTTGTAAATACTTCTACAAAAGCAGTAATGAAATAAAAATTGGATGAAAGATGGTGCTGACGGTAATGAAGCCGTTTTCGCTACTTGTAGTCTTTTTTATGCGATCGAACACCGAGGAACATTCGCTCACCTGCTATAGAAACAAAGCCTTAATAACTAGACTCTGCGCTATATGACGGCTTCTCGTATGTTTACTTCCACTTTTGTCGCGTGTTTACTACGTTTTATTCTGCGAAATCAATTCCCGCAAGCAAATGTAGATTGGTGCAAGTGATGTCAACCTTGCAGAAGCAGTATGAAATTTCTTTCGCGTGCTCCTCTTCAAGGAGCTACGCGGGATCCTCACATATACTCGTACATACTAGCCAATAGCTTTTGTTTTAAAAACTTTTACAAGCTATTTCTACCACAATATGTTTTTCGTTTAAAGTAAAAAAAAGAACAAGGGTTTTATTTTTTTCCTTTAGAAAAACTTCTTCTTGGCTACGAAGTTTCCCATCAAATTGCTGTTGTGTCGATGGCAAACAAGTGACTAACTCGTTTATCGAGTAGATTCATGCATAAAAGACGAGGGTACAAATTTTCATTTTCATCAGTTCATTTATAATGCTTAAGAGCTTAAGTAAAAGTGCTGCGATACTACCAAAGAGATCTTCCCGTTTTTCTTTTTTATCGTTCTATATAGGTTAGAACAGGGCAAAAATTTCGAAAAGACCTTGAACTAAACGACATTATAAATTCTTAAGGTATAAAAATTCTTATGCTTTCGTTCTCTTAACCACATGCTAGTCTTCATTTCAGAGATTACTAAAAATCGTTACAGCTTTTAAACGTTTTTTTTCTGGAAAAGATGCAAAACTTCGGCGCGATTAGCAAAGAATTTCCTGTTTCATGGCTAGATCATATACCAAGCATCAACCACATGAGGCAATTGGCTGAGCTTTGTCCACTTGTTTGCGCAAATCTCCATTTTCAGTCTCAATTCCGTTTGTTTCGGTTTTTTTACTCAAGTTTCCTAACGAATTCCACGCCTGAAACGACAAGGCTATTAAATTTTTTTAATCTGGTCCCTCTGCTAGGCTTTTCCAGATCAACAGCATGATTAATAAAGTTTTCTTTGAAACATGTTATAATATTTTAAATAATGTATCTAAAAGCGATTATTTTTTTCAGAACAATTTAATATTTCGTTTTTTAGAGCTTGTTTATCCTCACCACTCATTATTCCTGCCAAGTAGTCTTTCGTTTATATGGTTCACATATACTTTGCAGATTCCACCATTTCCTACATTCGATCAGTTTCGTGCCCTTCGAGCAACTACAACGGCCTTCGAACATTTCTTTGTGCATGAGCTCGGCTACTGCTTACGGACTTTTCTTTTAGTCACGAATCTTGCTAAGTGCTGGTTAAGTCGATTCTTCCTGGAGCCCTAGGATAGCTGGGCTAAAGCATTCTCACATGGATTGCATGGAGTGAGCTGTCGCCAGACATGTCTCTTACCAATTTCACGACTGCTGAGTGATATGGGCCTGAAGAACTCCAAACGAGGTCCAACCGGTACTATGCTCGTGATGGACGGTATCGCTAATCCTAACCTTTTTATTTACTACCTATTTTTTTTAACGGCAGGGTAGGTTGCAAAATATAACTTCTATAATGCTGAGATATTTGCAAAACTCCAAACGGCACGTGTCAGCGGTAGGGAACGAACGCGACATTATCCTTTCCGGGGAGTAACGCGTTCACCACCACACCATGCGGGTCCTTCGTTTCGCCTATCTCTCTGCTACTTCTATCGATCTTTTACCATCAGCAATTCAAAACTCGAAAGCAAATCGACACCTGTGGTCTGGAGTTTTGCAAATATCTTAGCATTATAGAAGATATCGCTAATGTTATTTCAAGTAATTACTCTGTCTTGCTATTGAAGCTCTGAATGTTGGCCACAAATCCTCACCGAAGCCTATCATCCAAACAATCATTCTGAGCCGATGGAGGGCATAGCTAGCAGGTCTTCACATAAAAAAGAACGTAAAGAATTTGTAGTTAAGATAATCTTGAATTGTTTTGTTTTGTTTTGATTGTTGAACTATAGAAAACAGAATTTTGCCATGTCGTCATCTGATATCGATGGTCTGTCAACTCCTGTCCCTTTGTAGGAACGCCATCGACTATGTCCATGAAGATTTGTCTCCTGAATACAATCCAGCGTTGCGCTTTGGAAGTGTCACACCTAAATTTTCTGTAATGCATTGCCATAGAAGGATAATATCATCCCTTATAGGATTGTAACCTTGTTTTCTTCAGATTTCGCTGTGGAAAATGGTTTGTTCTGATTTAGACCGTAATTCTTCGCTTTCGTTGTGACCTTCTGTCTTGTGAATAGAGCTGTTTTTTGAGAGTACAGCAAACAAGGTATGAAAAGGAGTAGGTGAATAAAGCCTTGGTTTCATCTCGTTGCTTTTTAGAATTTTTTCAGTTTTTTGTCGTTACTACTACTATGCCTGGAAAAAGAGAAAAAGACGTTGAAGCAGAAAACCCCAAAGCCATTTGCGGTCTAAAAGCTCTGTTCATTTACGGACACAACATCTCAGTTGACTTGGGATCTAACAACCTACCGTTTTTATTTTCTGATTATCTCATCAACCTAACAAGAAACCATTTGTTTCATTTTCACCATCATTTCTGCTACATTTCGCCAGTAGAATAGCTGCGGCTACTATTATGATAATTCTCATCCCTTAACATTTGATATCTCTAAGTCCAAAATGAAGAAGAATGTTAGAAGAAACGCTAGCAATGCAGTCTTCGAAGCACAAACAACCCACCCGTTCTCATATTTCAATTAGAGTGATTGCGACTACAGTAGAAATGCTATATTCTTGCCATGAAGAAGTCCCGTAGCACTTTTCAGCATCAATTGTCCATTGGAGTGAACTATTTGCCGAGTATCTAGAAATATTTGAGCATGTTCGAATACTCTATGTTATGCAGGAAATTTCAGATAATGTCACGCGTGAACCGCTAACCTTTTTCTGGTCGCGAAAATTCTCTGAGCTTAAGTGTTCATAGTACCTGGTATGTAGTGAAGGGAACAAGGAATACCCGACTCCGTGCCCACCTTTTCCACTCAACGATTATTCCTGCCCTAACGTATGCGTCAGAAACCTGGACGCTACGTAAGCAGGATGAAAGATCACTCAGCGTTCTCAAGAGCGCAGTCGAAAGGACGATGCTAGGGGTATCCCGTATCACACAAGTAATGGATGGGATCCGAAGCTCTAACCTGTGTTAACGATCAAAAGTCGAAGATGCCGTTTGTATGGCAAACAGTCGAAGGTAAGATGGGTGGGAACCGTAATGCGTATAAGTGACAACCGATGGGCAAGAGCAGTTAGTGACTGGATTCCTCGGGATGTCAAACGTACTGCAGGAAGACCACCGACGCGATGGTCAGAGTTTTTCACGAGAAGCCTAGAAGAAAGATATGATGCCCGGCGAGTCCGTGAACCGAGCAGAACACACTGGGCTACTCTTCCACGCGACAGCGAAAAATGGAAGATTTAGTGGCACCTGCTCGTGTCACTTGACGGTAAACGGGACCACAGGTGATACAGGTGATGCAGTACCTGGTAAGTTTCTTGTTTAAAATAGACCTTTTCTTATAAAATCAATGTGTCAGCTGTAGTCCCACTGATCGTCGAGTGAATCGAGCGGGCGCCAGTAAATTTTCTGTTTTTCTCTGTCGTGTGCAAAAGAAGCCGATGTCAATGCTGTTTAAGATGATTCGAGTGAAAAGTTTGTAGACGACAGACAGCAAGCAGATTGGGCGATAGTTGCCTATATCGTGTAGGTCACTCTTCCTAAACAATAACACAGTCTTGCTGATCTTCCACTGAGTAGGGACCTTGCATTCAGACAGGTAACGAGTGAAGAGTCGAGTCAATGTGTTAACGAGGACTGGCGGAAGGTTTTCCAGGTGTTTTGATGTTATCCTCTCCGGACCCGGTGCACCTCAATTTTTCACAGACGAAAAGGAATGTCGGATTTAGGAATGGAGAACCGGTGGTAAAATATATATGTATTCGTGAATGATTTTCTCCATTGCCTTTCTGGGCGATGTAACTGCTCCGTCTGGGTGTCGGAGTGCAATCATCTTGGTCTTGTAATTGGCGAAGCTTCAGTGGGCTTTGCGAATGCTTTTCCCAACCTCTGCAGCTTCGACCAATACTGCGGCTGTTCTCTTTTTGAGATCTTCTTTTATCGCCTGCCTGCATTGTTTTGCAAGTTCAGACGTTAGTTCGCTTTCGAACTCTCAGCTTTCATAGCGCTGACGTGAAAATGTTGAATGGGCCTATCATATTCCTCGTTAATGTTATCAACAATGGCATCTTCCCAGCAGTTGACTAGTAAGTTGAATAAGTCTCAATTTATAGTGGTTTTGGGACTTCCTTTTTTTGAATTTAGCGGCTTTTCTCCTTTTCGCGAGAAATAGAATCTTGCACGAAGGAGACGGTGGTCTGCTTCCGTGTAAAATTTTGAAACAACAACGAAACCGGCTAGGTAAAACCTATTAACTGTGATGTGGTCTATTTCGTTATGGTACTCTCCATTAGGAGATTCCCACGTCCATCGTTGACAGTGAGGCTTCTGGAATTGCGAGTTACCATGGATGGTTTTGGTCGCCATGATAAACTCAGAGAGCCGCTCACTCTGTTCGTTCCATTCTAATCCGTGGGTTCCAATGTGACGTTCCTCAGACGATCTTCTTGGTCCGATCTTGGCATTGAAATCTCCAATGATGACCTTGAAGAATGTATGGTCTTCTCTGTAGAACCTCTCCAAGTCCATGTAGAACGCTTTACTTCTTCGTCATAGTTTGATGTTGGCGCATAGACGACGTAGACTGTCAAAGCCGGTGTTGACCCACATCTTTTTAATCGTAAACGTCCGATTCGGGTTGTAAGCTGATCGAATGAATCGATGTTCATGGACAAACTCGTGTTGACGAGAACGCCGACACCGCCTACGCCTCTACTGTCGCATGTTCCGAGGAACAGTTCTTCTCCAGTGTCATAGACAGCGTTGAATGGGTGGCGTCGTCTCGCTTCGGCAGGCCGATGACGTCGTACCTTATCATTCTTGCTTGCATGACCAAGTCCTCTATCGAGGACTCGGATGCAAGTGTACTTGCGTTGTAGGTACAGATCGTCACCATAGTTCTTGATCCAGGTAGCTTCCATTGGCCCTGAGATTTTAGCAGCCTCTCCGTTCTCGTCCTACCCAACGCTGCGAAACTGGGGGCTCTTTCGGGGTCAGGGGAATGAGGCCCGTTTTTTTTTTACTGTGTTTAGCATTTTGATACCCACGTATAGCTTGTGGTGCTCTGAAAACGGGAGCTGAGTATAGTCACGGATAGCTTGCGAGGCTCTCCCTGGGTGGACATGGAGCTTATTTGTTGGAGGCGACTCCTAACCGTCTCCCATATACTTCCCTGTCACTTCATTGCGAGCTTTTGGCCGAATTGACTCGTAGAGTACAACCCGCATAAGCGAGAGCGCATCGACATACGCGTGAATGAATATGTCTAGCAAATACAGAAAGTATGTGCAAAATCGGCGCAGCAGAGGCGAGGAGTCCATTCCCTGCTCACCTGCGTCTAACGGAAGCAAAGATCGCTTTTGGTCCGCGATTAACTCCTATCCGTCACCTGGGAAGCGCCACGTAGCCTCGCGCCTAACCGGATCGAAAACTTTTATTTGAGAGTGATCCGTTTTGTGAAATATTCTTTAAATTAAAAAAAAACAGGAATAAAGGCAGAGTTTAATTCAATAACTTAGAGTTTGCCTTTGTCCCGCTTTTTTATTTTAAACCAATTCCACGTTTCTATTCTATTACTTCTATTCTTTCTATTATTCTTCTAGTATTCTATTACCTTAAGTATTCTATTACTTTAATTATACAATATTCTAGTGCGCTTGCAGTGCAGTGGTCGGAGGCACCCCGCAACAATCACATGGAATCGATCTCCGCGCCCATGGCCCATCAACCCTTCCATTCTTCCCAGGTCGTCATATTGGTATCAGATTTGACTGAGAGGATACCAGAACTGGCTCGATATATCAGTAAGCCACGGTGAATCACTCACTGTAGGGGCCAGATATGCATTCTTTCACCTCAAAACGATGCTTATTGAAGTCAAATGCATGATCCGTCCCTCAGGGATTGATCAATGCGGAGACCTTTTAGAGCTTTATAGAATACTCTATTCGAGTACTAACAGTTGTCAAAAATTTGCGAAAACCAAGTTTCGATCTTAAATATTCATGGATTCGAATGTAAATCGGATCCCTAAGGGACAGTTCGGTGACGTCTTCAAAATCCTTTTTATTATTTGATACTCGATACTTTAACGACCGGTCCTCACTGGTTGTGTGTGCGCCAGCATAACCTCCTTTTTTCGAAGATTTTATGTTTGAGCCATGAGAGATGATGCTTTCCTCGTGTTCCGAGGTCAGCCTGGCCAAGGTCTGCTCCAGGTCTTCGCAACCACAGGCAGTCGCAGCCTTTGTGGGATCAGAGAGAGATTTACCACCATTCGACTTTGATACCTGGACGGTGGTGGATCCTGGTATTGGTTTACCCTTAGCAAGGCTTCCTGATGGAAACGCCGGACTACTTCTCATCTTGGGAGACACTGCCGGGAGACGAATGCCTCCGCTGTACATCGCAACGCGACACCCAAGTACACCTACCAGCCGCGACGAGGCGCTGAACCGTTTGGAGGGGTCCTTTTTTATTACTTTGAGAAACACTGTGCAATGGGATTTTCAATTAAACATTCCTTCTTTTCCAATACGCAAGCCCTATATGATGTCTCTCTTTTACCTTCGGCTATTTTATTTTTATTAATGCTTAACTCTTTTTTACATTCAGCTGTTCTGTTATATTTCTTTCAAGTTTCTTACCAACTTTTCACCATCCGCAACAAAGGACTTCATTTCAAAGTTCGCTCAATAATGTTTCTGACTTTTCAATTAGCTTAAAAAATTAGTACATTGTTCCAATACATACCTACAACTTTCTTGGTAGTTCTGAGAAAGTTTACGGTTTTGTATTGAGCTGTTTCAGCCAGTCTTCAGTTCCTCGCATTCGACGAGAGTATTGAATTTTTCACGGACTATTCCACGATCTGTAATCTTCACATCCAAATTTGTCTACGCGTCGGCTCATGGTTCTTTCGTTTATGAGACCGCCCATAAATGTTGTATGGTTTAAGCAGTTACTGTAGAAATCTGTCCATTTAACGTCCTAGTGAATAATAAGCGAATATGAAGATGCTTCATTTCATACAAAAGTTCCTTGAAATATATTTAAGACTATGATTTGAGATTCCAGAAAGTAAGCATGGAATCAGAAGAAACCGTTTGCGCTTTAAAATAACGTATAAATAATTCATTCTCAACATTGTCCACCTTCCCAAAGTGCAATTAATGATTATTGATCGAAGGCGCATATGTCGTTGTCCAAAGTAATGATAACGCCACTCTAGTGAAAGTAGGTTGACAACATTACATGCTACACAACAGGTTGATAGCAAGTGTCTTGTCGGTGCCAATTATCAATTTCTATTTATTAAGGCAATGAGAGCATTATGTTGATCAGAACGTCTCTCTCTCCCTCTCTCAGATGAACTACACTACCGTCGTCGTATTGATAACTTTAGTACGTGTTCCTCTCTTTTCTTGTCATTTTATTTTTTTACTAATTTACACGTAATTTTATGATTTCACGTATGACGGAAGCCTTTTATAGTTCTTAGTTCTTGAGCAAGATGCTTTCCACAGAGCCATCACTATTTGAAATAATATGGTTCACCTGTGGAGTCGGTTGTTTCTGTAGCGGTTTAAGAATCCATTTGCCTTTTTCTTATAGATAAATGGTTCGAACGAAATCCATAGCTAGCTGTGGTAGGATACGCCTAGTTCTCCACTAGAATCAGTGTCATTGCCTGTAAATCGGAAGGAGGTTTACCGCCTTACCAATCTGATCCTTTTAATAGTAAAGTGATTCGTGCGGCGGCAGCTGTGAAAACAAGAGAAGAATTCGAACGAACATCGAATATCGTGAGGTTTAGGATATCTATGAGAGAATAACACCTCATCTGTAGGAAAACAAATTTTGTTCTCTCCTGCGAAAAGCGTTTCAAGGTTGTCATAATCATGGAATTCTGTTAACTTTGTGTTCTTGTTTAGCAATCGCAAGGTTGTTATACATCATACATTTATTTCCATAGAAAAACACACAATACAATACAAAACAACAGTAGGTGACGTTTCGGCAGCATTGCCTTCTTCAGAGCAGCTTTTTTTTACATGACTTCCAATGAGGAAGGTTAGAACAGCTGATTATGGTCGCATACGGTTGATGACCAGGTGGCTCTGAAGAAGGCGATACTGCTGAAACGTCAGCTACTGTTGTATTGTATTGTGTGTTTTTCTATGAAAGTAAATGCATGCTGTATAACAACCTCGCGATTTCCAAACAAGAAAACAAAGTATTCATACTCCAATGCCGAGGGTAATAGAAAGTCGATCCTGGGATCTATTAACTTTCTCAACTTAGGCAGAAAAAAACTTGTTGCTGACCATTTTGTTAGAGTCTTCACCCATTTCGTTTATCATTCAACAATTCTGTAACCAAGCATGATAAATGTGGTCTCACACCGTTTCCACTGAATGGCTTTACTCTCCTCAGAACAAAACTCGTGTTTGTCCATTCGGTGCCGGTGTATTCGTAATGTTTTGGAATCATTGTCAATGAGAGAAAGTGAATTTTCCCATAAATTAATTTCATAGCTTCCACATTCTACAGAATATTTAAGCAGACATAGCATTTTCCTAAATACTGACCAAGAAAATATTATTTTTAAAGTCTTTCTAGCCTTGTTTGTGCTCATTTCTCACTTGCTTCAACTATATTGCATGCTAGTACCCAGGATCGACTTTCTATTAACCTCGGCATTGAATTACGAATTCGTCGTTTTCTCTTTCAGCAATCGCAAGGTTGTTAAACAGCATACGTTTACTTCCATGCAATAGCACACATGCAACACAATCGTAGCTGACGTTTCGGCAGAATCGCCTTCTTCAGAGCCTGGAAGCGTACACCAATACGCAACTTATTAGGTCAAACACTTCAACAGCACAAACAGAAAGACGGAAATCTGAGCGATAATTCCATGATCTACGGCTTCTCGAAAAAACCCACCGCTTTTTCATCCGTCTTCCACCGAGGAAGAACAGAGTCGCATATGGCTGACGACTGCATCACCCCCAATCAACGATCGATACGAAGGTAAGGGGCGAGATCCCGCGTAATCTCGGCTCATTCCTACCTGCTATTCATTGTAGGATTTTTGGCAGTTATCCAAAAGCCTCGAGGAGTTTGCGCGTTGGTGTTTTAGTATCCCGTGCGAGGATAGCGACTTTTATATCAAAATCGTCTCCGTTATACCTTTGTATCCCATGCGTCCCTAGTGGCGTGCCTTGTCTTGCTTTTCGTTTGCCATCTAGGTGTTCTTTTATGCGGATACATAAAGGTCTGCCCGTTTCGCCAATATATTCGTCTCCGCAAGTACCACAAGAGATCAGGTATATCGTGCCTGAACTCATGCAGTCACCGTCATCATAAGGGCAGATTACGCAGTTTTGTGTTTTACACAGGCGGTCATACAAGCGGTTACGAACTAACAGGCGACGAAGAGTATTCGGTGGTATTTCAATTATCGCTACCGATTCCTCTAGATCTGCCCTTCTTAAGCATCATTTCATTTCATCGTTTCATCGCTGCACTTATTTCATCGCTAATGAAGGGTAAGATAAACGAGACTTTATTTTGGCCAAACCGTTCCTCTTGGAGCGTCGCTCTCGCTCGAAATGTATCACGTGGGGTTACAATTTCGTAGCCATTGGAGATGGCTATTTGCCGAGCCAAGTCGCACGATTCTTCTCTTAGTTCCCTATTTGTGCACACAGAGGTGGCTGTTTGAAACATGTTTCTCACAAGCCCCCTCTTTGTCTGCGAAGGGTGAGAAGAAAGGGAGTGAACCAGGATGTTTTTGTTACTTGGTTTTCGGTACCACTTTGTCATGTAACCGCTACCTGACGAGTTAATTTGGACGTTTAAAAACGGAAGCCAGTCGTCCTTCGGTTTCTCCCGGGTGAACTTGATGTACTCTGACTGCTCATTCAATAATTCACAGCATTTGTCCATCTCCTCCTGTGTAGAGAAGACGACAAAGCAATCATCTATATATCTGCAGTAGAGGAGCGGCCGGAGACTGAGAACGGGGGCTTCCACTCTAGACATAAACGCAATGGCAAGGCTCGGTGCTAGTTGCGTATATTGCATGCTTTCGTTCTCGTTTCATATACAGTGCGACCACATCAAAAGTGGCACAACATTTCATAAATTGCCTCAGGTGTAATAACTGTACTTCAGTTCTCGTGTGAATCGAGCAAGCTGATTTCAGCGAGGTTTATATTCATTACTTCCTAGTGACAGATTTGTTGCGCGGATATTGGTCCCTAAAAACATAAAAAAAATCTTATCTACCCTCTTCGCGTTTGATGCAAAGTATGATCATCGGGTCACTGTCTTACTGCCTTGAGATCGTCGCTGACGGCTTCAGTCTATTGGTTATAGGGCGCCTACACCCGCTGGTTGCCTGGTACAAGTAATTTTCGAGATCTAGGGTATAACATGGAATTCGTGGCCTTTAATCTCCAATGGTTCCGAGGCGTATAGCAACACGAAAGGAATTGTGGAGCCGAAAAGGTTGACAAGAAGGGAAGTTGTTATTTGGTACACTACACTATCTCTGCTCTTGTAACCCTCAAGCGGATAATTTCCTGTTACTGTTCTGCTCCTGTGCTAAGTCTTACCACACCGAGTTCTTAGCTCATGTACACCTGTCTAGACCATCAAGAGATATTCATCTCTCTTTTATGAATGTAGATTCTGGACTGAATCCTTGTGCAACAAAGTCCAGGGAATTCTTCGTATTCTTGTTGAGCAAACGCGAGGTGTTATTATTATTCTTTATTCACAAATAAGCTGACGTTTCGGCGGACTTCGCCTTCTTCAGAGTATTAGGGCAAGTTATGCAATAATTATGCAATTATTATTATGATGATTGCATGAGCTCAGGTACAGTTTATCTGATCTCATGTAAAGTGTGCGGAGACGAATACGTTGGCGAAACGGGTAGACCACTCTGCATCCCTATAAAAGAACACCTAGTCGGCAAAAGTAAACCAAATACCCCACTAGGCACGCATAGAACCCAGAGACATGAGCAGGAGGACTTTGAAGTACGCGTCACGATCCTCGCACAGGAGACGAAAACACAAGCGCGCAAAACACTCGAAGCGTTCTGGATTAATTCCAGAAATCCGAAAATGAACCGCAGGGAAGAATGCCTCGTTATCATGCGTGATATTGGGCAATATAAGCCTATTATTTTGAGTGGAAGGGCACATTACGATTCCATGTGAATTCTGTGCGGTTGGTCTCCACTAGACATAGTGGAAGCCTCATAGAAAGCGGTGGGTGCGCAAAGTCGTGTTCATTGTGGTTGAAATCTTAGTTTAGCGTTTTCTTTGCTTGGTTATGGAGGCGTTTGACCCAGTAGATTGTTGTCAACTTGACCTTTCCAAGCTCTGAAGAAGGCGAAGTCCGCCGAAACGTCAGCTTATTTGTGAATAAAGAAAAATAATAACACCTCGTGTTTGCTCAACAAGAATACGAAGAATTACTTGATCAATGCCGAGGTTAATAGAAAGTCGGTCGTGAAAGTCCAGGGAAAATTTTTCGACATTTTCTTCCTTGTGAACTGAAGACCAATCTTTCCATTAACGCAGTTAAAATGTTGCTATCGAAATGTGAGAGCATTCGTGTGGCATCGCCAATATTTAGCGATGCTGGAACCATTTCTTCAGCAAATTGAAAATGGGGAAGCTGCTCGTCATCCTTTTCCATTCCTATACATATTATCACATTCCAGTTTCCACATGCTGTTCATCACAACAGGAACGGAATTTTGGTATGAAAGTTGAGATAACCATAATAATTATGAGATAATTGCAAAACTCCGAACGACAAGTGTCTGCGGTGAGGAATGAACGCACTAATGACCTTTCCGGGGAGTTACGCGCTCACCACCACACCATGCAAGTCCTTCGTTTCGCCTCTCTCTCAGCTGGTTCTATCGTTAAATGCCATTATGGTTGTATTTGTGGAACAATTCTGTGAAAATATTGTCAGCGTTCACGTTATCAGGCTAAAGAAGGAGCGTCAAAAAGAGCTGAAAATTCAAGAGGCGGCGGCATTACCGCCATTTCATTTTCCTAGAACGTTTTTCAGACAGCAGGACTACAACGACGGAGTTGACCTAAAATTCCGCATGTTTTCGGACGGCATGCTCAAGACCATTAATCACTACCGCGATAGAATGTTTATCTCTAACCTCACAGCCGCACAAAAATGTGGACTGCGAGAAATTAGAGAACTGATAAACTCGAAAACGATAAGGTTGTCTGTTAGTGATAAGTGGGGAGAGTTCGTAGTTATTCCTCGCCAGTTGGATGTTAAGATAACGGCGGAACATCTTAGTGATGCCATCTTCTATCGCCCATCCTCTGAAAATTAATACAAGCATCAATACCGAAAGCTAAACAATCAATGGGTCAGCGTGGCAAAGGCTGCAGGTTTAAAATCATCGGTTATTCCGCACCTTAAAATCAATAAACCAACATGTCCCGTCTTATACCTACTTATTAGAACACACAAGTTGGTATCTTTTGATGATGTTGCGTCAACCAATCCATCGTCATTCGAGGTTAGGTCCATCATCAGCTGTGTAGACGGGCCAACGGATAGAATAACCTGGTTCTTAAGCCTAATACTAACCCAGCTGCTTAACCACATTCCAGCCCACCTCACGAACACCCAGATGTTTCTAGAACGCCTAAGTAACGCGTCTTTTAACAACGCGTACGTGATGGAGTCTTTCGATGTTTCCGCGCTCTACACCAACGTATCGAATGACTCCGCAATGCAAGCCATCCACGAACTTCTTGTTGAACATGAAGAGACAATAAACATGCATGGCTTGTCCATCCAGCAGCTTATGGCTCTCTTAAAGGAGTACCTAAACTGCTCGATTTTAAAATGGTCTGAGAAATATTACGCACAAATTAGAGGGCTGGCAATGGGGCAGCACTTGGCACCAACTCTGGCCATTGCGTTTGTGCTTAGAGTGGAAGCCCCCGTTCTCGGTTTCCGGCCGCTACTCTACTGCAGATATATAGATGATTGCTTTGTCGAGCCGTAGATCTTGTAGTTATCGCTCAGATTTTCACCTTTCTATTTGAGCTGTTGGAGTGTTTGACCTAATAAATTGTATATCATTGTACCCTTCAAGGCTCTTAAGAAGGGGCTTCTGCCGAAACGTCAGCTACGATTGTGTTGTATGTCTGTTATTGCATGCACGTAAACGTTTGCTGTTTAACAACCTCGCGATTGCTGAGAGAGAAAACGACGAAGTGGAATTCTTGCAATATGACACAATTCTGCTTTTTCTAATTTCATTCTATGAAGATGATGGTCGCTGATGTGTAGGGTTTCAGGCGAGACCAAGCAGGCTAAGTGCTGACATGCGTTGGAGTCGCGTTGCTTACTTTTCATCAACAACACAGTCGTGATGGTTTAAAAATTTTACTCACTGTACTGACCGAGAACGCGTTCTTAGATTTTGGGTCATTAGCCTATTAGGATCAGATAACATCATGTAACAAGTCGAACATCTGCATCTAGGAATATTGCTACGGAAATTCCGTCCTTCTTAATGCGACGGCATTTTGATGTGACTGCCGAAAGCATTAGAGTGGAAATCATGTGTAACCTTTTTCATATAGTCTCGCTCTCAAATGGCTGAGTATTTCTCATTGAAGAAAACTGGTGAATTCTGTACCAAAAGAATCTTTCTCAGAAAATCTTACATTTTTAAATACAGAAACAGTAAATTTCAGGTGTTATGCTTCCACCGAACTGAGCAAACATTGTGGCCAATGTGGACCACGTACCCCTACTACTACTACCCATATTCAGCAGTGGTGTATCCGAGCTACGTCTATCCTGCTGTCTCGTACACACCAGTAGTCTACCAACCGCTACCCGTCTATGCTTCGTCTTATGCAGCTGTCTCTATCACTCCAGCGGTTCCAGCAACTCCAATAAGATATGCTAAATATCTACTCGTCCCAGTAAGAAGATAAATCTTTTATGATATTTTTCGAATTGTAATCAACACAATGTCTGTTTCCTTCTTCTTTATGAATTGGATTAATAAATATTACACTTCATTGCTAGTACAACTCTGTAACTCTGATAACTGTTTGTAAGAGCTTTACAGGGAAAACCGATTCTCCCTATGTTGTCGTTTTTTAGTTCTCAGCAGTATATCACCCAAAGCAGACTTAGGGATATAACCACGGGATTTAGATGGTGAAATCAAATGGTGAATTTTTTTCGCTGACAGGCTAACAAGAAGTTGATTTAAAAAACTTTAGTCGGTTAACGTTTCTTCGTCATCGCTTTCTCAAGAGCCGGATTGGTTCTAGACGATTGTCTATATAACTTAGAAACGGTGAAAAATTAGGATGTGAGCACTTTTCTAACACCGGTTCTGCTTTCAATCGTGCGAAGATACTCACTATACTCTTGAAATATAAGGGATATGATTCATTTGACTTAGAATTTAGGAGTACAAATTAAACTCAAGCTACAGCTATTCTAGCCGTTATTTTTCACACCACTTAAAACTTGGAGGCATTGTCTCATGAGCAATTTTCAATGTCAAAGTTGTGGTGATTAGATGAGGAACAGTTAAACATTCTATGAGACAGTATTAATTTTAAAAGAGTCCTAATGAGAACGAGATTTCCGTCGATAAGAGTCGAAGGCGATTTGATGCTATCGATTATGACCATAGTTGGAAGGAAACCTGACGGTCTAAGTTTTTGCAGAGCTTCATTTTAACACACTGAGCTACTTATTCACAATAGAACACAGATGTCGGTTGGCAGTTAGCAAGGGAAAGCTCTACTTCGCGCCTGGAAGTATACAGGGAACCAATTAGCGTTATCCTCAACCAGCCGCCTGACTGTGTTCCGTAGATGGCTCATCATTCACTGTTCATATCACCGTTAACGCTTATGTAGCTTATTGTCCTCTTCGATTATGCTGAGATGCACCTTATCGCTATAATGTTGAAATCTTAGCTCAACCGAAAACACGGCTCCTCATTATCACTCTCCGCCTCCAGCATACAGTCTCCCTTTCCGCCCCAACATACAGTCTCCCTCTCCCGCAGCGTACTGTCTCCCTTAGCCGCCGCGCTGGCCGCGGATAGGACGAGCGCGGCATCGCGCACGGCTAACCAACAGTTACTCGTATGTAATCATTCACTATTACTGATATTATTGTGTTAATGATGTAATAATGCTCTAGTGCCATTATCTCGTTATTCACCTCACTTCACTACTAGCCATCGCAGCTCATCACTTTAAGTTGCATGGTTCTCATGTCAATGCATTTTTATTGTGTTTGAGGCTGGTACGACACATACAACAGCTAAAAGACCCGCGTGGCTAATATTCAACAAAGTGATATGAATGAACGGCCAACAAAAAACGAAAGTTTTTCAAGCCACCAGGATGCGGAGAATATCTGACAGCGACAAATGAGACGCAAACGGTCTATTACAGACTAGGCTCTGGATCCGAACTCCGTGACCTGTTTGATCTTTGTAATTATATGATTTTGGTACGGCTTTCTGGATAAGACCTATCTATTGTTGAGACTGAGATTGGGTCACCATTAAGGCGCCTGAAGGAAAGAAAATCGAGGTAGAAGTTCAATCGATCTCTCGTGCCTATAGCATTCCTGGATGTCGAAAAGGGGGTGTTGAAGTGAAAGCTCAAGAAGACCAGAAGTTAACAGGCTACCGGTGATTGTGACTTATCAAGAGTCACAAGTTCGTATCATATGTTTTGACGTTTTTCTTTCAGTTTTTGCACGTTGACCGGCAGTGATGGCCCCATTGTTTCCACCTCCAGTCGCGTTCCTATGATCGTTTTCAACAGGCTCGGCACAATTAATGGGACCTTTACGTATCGCTACATCGATTAGGCTTGGGAAAGTCTTGATGCTTTGCTTTTTCATCGTAAAAAAATGGATGACTAAATACATCCTTAGTTCAAAAAACCCGTTAAATCGACACCACTTAAACATAGGATAGAAAACATAATGGTATCGTTTCTACTTATATCTCTTTCTCCTATGTATTTCTAATTCCTATCTGTTTTTTGAATTTTTCAGTTGAACTGAAATCCGTATTCCGTAGTTGTTAGCGAAGGCGCCCTGCAACACACGTGAAAGCAATCCCCGCGCCTACGGTCCACCAAGCTTTCCATCCTTCCGAAGTCGGCAAATTGGTACCAGACTTACCTGAGAGGATAGCAGCACTGGCTCGACACATCGGTAGGTCATCGCGAGTCATTGTAAAGACCAGATATGCACTCAGTCAACTCCAAACGATTCTTAGTGAAATCAAATGTATGGTGCTTCTCTCAGGGATTCATCAACGCCCAGAGCTTCATTTTTTATCCTTTATGATGCGATATGATATGTTGTGTTACTTCGAACACTTTTTCATTCGATTCAATCTCTGATATGCATCGTAAACGAATAAGGTCTGATTTGTGTGGAGTAT
>MQTX01000161.1:499558-516945 GCA_009735665.1 Angiostrongylus cantonensis | reverse complement strand
CGTTTCGTTTTTCGACGAACAATCCATCCTGCAAGCAGTCGGTATTGTGTTAGTTAGCATGCGCGGCATCGAGTGCATCGAATGATGAGCGGAGTACAGCAGTTTCTGCCCGCCTCAGAGGCAGACCAGTGCACGTCACTTCGAGCGATGCGCGGACTACAGCACCGTCAATCTGCCTCTAAGGCAGACCAGTGCATTTCACTTATGAATAAACCACGAATGTAAGATATGCGTGAAAAGGTCATTTTATAGTGTGTATAATTATTCCTTTCCTTCCATCTCTCAACTTTTTTCCATTTACATATCCTCTACCATGTGAGTTGATGAAGCACATGAAAAGTGTCACTGGCAACCAAGTTAAATGTAAAGATGTTATTATTTATTTAAACCATGTTACAATTTTCGGTCATGTATTGTGATCTGTGTCTTTTCGTCAACGGGTTGTACCTTTATAAGTTTGCTGTCTTTTATCTTATTACGTTGTTACCAAATTAGTGAAGAATTTCAATCTGTATTCCTCAAAGTGGCACATAGGTAGTAGTAAACTTTGTTAATCAAAATAAAAACTGTTAGAATCTACACCTTTTTTTACAAAGACACTATTTGTTCGGTTTTCGTAAAATTTTAGCATTCTGGAGGTGATAAAGTTGCTGAAGGTAGTTGCGACCTCGATTGGGTTCCGAAGCGTCTCTAGCACTCGGAGTTGTCGAGGTGCTTGAAGAAATTGTAGTCAGCGTGTGGGAGGTCAGTGGAATAAGGTGAATGAGGTGAATTTTTGCTGCCCATTTTGTCCAACTTTTCGATAGGGTCGTATGCGGCCACGCTTCATGCTGCCGCCTGTTGCCAGTATGTACAACATCCATTTGGCGAGGTTCTTGATGGAATTTCAGATTCTCTCCAAACGTCTCTAGACAGTTAAGATACCTACACCAAGTCCGCAAGTTGTCATTCAGTTTTGCACGTATTTGCTTTTGCAGAACTCTTCAATTCATTGCCGTCAACAGCAGATCTAGCAGAAGGATGTCTGCCACATATTTCATCTTCAACATAGCAGTCGTATTATCGACCTATAGTGGCTATCAGCAATGACCTATCACCGGGATTGATCTAGGAAGCAGAACATGCTATTAGAAAAACAGGCGGTTAATAAAAAATGATGGCAATGTGATCTATACCACAGTTTCAACTTAAATGAGTTCAACGCTGATCTGCACTCTCTAGATCATTCCCGTTGACGGGTGATTGCTGATAGCAACTATAGGTCGATAACACGGTTGAGAGAAAGGCGAAACGAAGGACTCGTATGGTGTGGCGGCGAACGCGTTAGTCCCAAGAAAGGGTAATAGCGTCTTCGTTCGCTACCGTAGACATCAGCTCCGAAGACCCTCTGTGTGATAAAGAGTTGCTCGAAAAATCTTCGTAAATAACGTCGCAATAAAGGATAGAACTGTAGAGTTTCTGCCATCATATCGTTTGTTAATAAATTTTATTTTATATGATCCGTCATCACATCTACTGTGCTGGTCCCAGCACTTCTTCCCTTCAATTCATTTTTCTCGCCTTCACTGTCCACAAAGATCTGCGAAGATTTCGCGTCTTGTTTCAGCTACTGCTTGAGGATTTCGTTTCTTTTGCGAATGTCACAGAATGCTGGTGCACGTAGTTCAGTCGAATATAAAAATCTTCTTAGTAAAATTATAGGGCTAGAGATTTTTCTTCAGTTTCTCATTGGTGAATCTGGAGTGGTCTTGCTTTGACAACTTATTGCTCTTCCAGGATGAAGGCGCTACGATTCTTACGAGCCACATGCGGGGTATTCTGTAGGAGGAGGTCAACATCGTGGTACTTACTTGATACTTGAATGGCTCGTCATAGATTAGGCTGTGCGGGCCCTGGCAAAATCTCCATTTTTCGGAGATTAGCTGGTTAAGCCTTTGTGGTTCCTTGGAATCCGAGGTCACCCTGACCAAGGTCTGCTCCAGGTCTTCAACACTACAGGAATGCAAGTCGCTTCCATAGTGAAGCAGTGGGAGATTTGCTATAATGCAACTGGTCTAATACCTGGACGGTGCTAGATCCTGATATTGGTGTACTCTTAGCTGGGCTTTTTGATGAAAACACCGGATTCGTTTTCAGCTTGGGAGACCATGCCAGGGTGATGAATCATCCCGCTGTACATCGCAGCTAGACACCCAGGAACATTTCTCAGCCACGATGAGGCGGTAAAGGAGGGAAATATATTAGTACATTGAAAAAGCTGTTCTTCAAAAAAGAAAAAGCGACAAGAGCGGATTACTGTAACCGAGATAGCTTCGCTGAATTTGCATTGTTATCATTTATAAAGTAAAGTTGGAGGAAATTTCGAGATTTGTTTCAACACCAAAACTAGTGGTATATTCCTTAACAAAAACCACTGTATTATTTGAGTAAATCACGATGTATTTTCAATAAACTATTATCAACGGGCAGTCATAGCAACAAGAACAGCCCTGTATAATAGAGCATTGCCCGATGAGTATGCCTCATTGGTGATGCTTCGATGGGGAGATCCGGTCTGAAGCGAGACAGAGACTCCAGATCGAGAAAAAAAACCACTGTGGACCACTGGCTCGGATTATCGGCTCTGATGAATATGAAGAGGTCGGAATGTTAGCCGAGAAAAACAACATGATTAGCCTTGTGTAAGCTAAACAATTTAGAAATATGCTGTTTATTTTACTACCGAGCTTAAATGGTACTCGTTTTATTGGCTACAACTTGGAGCGGTGAACTCAATAACACATAACCAACTACCAGGGTGTACCAAAGCTTGGACCTATACGTGACTTTGAGTTTCCCGGACTTACCAAGTATTTCAAGGTGTCCCGCAACATTTGAGTCGCTTACACCAAGTTCTGCAAATTATCAGACCGTTGTTCATTTATTTGTTTACAGGATGGCCTAGAAATAAGTAGTAGGAAGAGCTGCGTGACCTTTTTTTTTACTTTAAAGGTCAATTTCGTCACGGCTAGATTTTCCAAATCAACACTGTATCATGCGTTCGTTAGCATTTTGCCATGTTTCACCGATTTCTTGGGAATTCCACTACGTTCTCGATGCTCTTGAAAGTTTCCTAAGTCACTCGTTTCCTTCCCAAGACTGGAACTAAGCCGTTCATCATGCTAATTTCTTCACCTTGATAGACATAACTGGAGCATTCGGTGATATTCGTTCCGAATAGAATAATGAATAGAGCATGGGAAACCAATCCGTTCGTCATAAACATCGTTTTTGCGAGATTTAGTCTAGGACCGATCATTCCACAGGTCTTATCACAGTTGGCAGGCATTCGTTCCGATTGGCTAATATTTGGTGTTATAAGGACGATATCATTAGCAGAGAGAAGATGGTGTAATCGCCGATCATCGATTTACACTCCCATGTTGTCCCATTTCAGTGCTCGCATGACGTTCTCCACGGTAAGGATGAATATTTATTTGTTTATGATCTTATAAATCGATCTTCTTTAGCTGCTGCGAGGTTGGTATAGGTCTTCGTTGTCGTTGTTGTTGTTGTTGGTCGATGGCTGACGTTTCGGCGATTTCGCCTTCCTCAGAGCCTGGACGTATTTATATTAGAATACTTTATTTTTTCGGTGGAAAAAGGCTAAAGTATTAATGAAGATCAAACATTTAAGTAGATGGTGGGCTTAGATGTTACGGTCAAATGTAGGTCTACACCATATTGAACAGAAAGGCTACTCACCTTGGTGTTACGAGTGGGACTGGCCCACGTGCTGTTCATATGGGGTCGCGAGCAAGAGACACCCCCGGGATCAAAATATCATTTTGAAATAAGGCACCAGGTCACGTGTGATAGTGAGGCATTCGTCTTTCCGGTTCATCTTTGGATTTTTGAAATTTATCCAAAAGGCCTCAAGAGTTTTGCGCGTTGATGTTTTTGATTCCTGCGCTAGGATCCGCACAGTCACTTCAAAATCATCGCCGTTGTGCTTTTGTGCCCTATGCGTACCTAGAGGAGTGTTTTGGCGTACTTTAACTTTTCCATCTAGGATGAATAAGGATGAATAATTTTGGCGAGATGGTATCACCTTGACTAAACCCTGTTTTGACGCCGACGTTAATACTGTTGTACAATGGTAATATTTTGGTTGCAGTATTTTCATACAGCTCACGAAGAATCTTTATGTACTGAGCAGGAACTCGTTGACTATCAAGGGCTTCCATGATTGCTTCTGTCTCAGTTAAGTCAAAAGCTTTCTTTAAATCAATGAAAGTGAAACAGAGTGGTCCAAGGTGAAGCAGAGTGGTCATTTTTAGTCTTGCGATACTTCAGTGAGCTTTGTTATGGTGTGAATGTTGTCCATCGTACTAAATCGTTATCGAAACTGTGCTTGCTCACATGGCTGTTTTTCGTCCAGTGTTTTATCAATTCCGTATAGGATGATTCGAGTGAAAAGTTTGTAGGCGACAGACAACAAGCAGATTGGGCGATAATTGTCTATATCGTGTTGGCCACCCTTTTTAAATAATAACACGGTCTTGTTGGTCTTCCACTGAGTAGGGACCTTGCATTCAGACAGGTAACGTGTGAAGAACCGAGCCAGTGCGTTTACGAGGACTGGTGGAAGGCTCTTCGGGTGTTCTGGTTTTATCCTTCCCGGGCCTGGAGCTGTACGATTTTCCACCAACGAAATAGCACGTCGGATTTCGGAAGGGAGAACCGTTGCTATAAAATTTTCATCCTCCTTTGTTTCTTATAGCGAAAGGTGGACGCGGCTATCAAAGAGATCTAAGTAGTATTCGTAAATTATATTTTCCGTTTTCTTTCTGGACGCTGTAAATGCTCCATCAAGGCGTTGGCTCGACTGCTCCAGTTATGGAAGAACTTCTGGCTGTGGCAAAACGAAAACTGCCACGGATGTCATGTGTTGAGGGTTGTTTCGAAGAGGACTTTATAGAGATTTGAAGGAAGACGAATTTGTGAGTTTACAAATTTCCGCTTTTCTTCTGTTTCCGTATGCTTTATGTTTGCTCTTTTACGTTTTCACTTCTCTGCAGGACGGTTGTGGATCCTGGTATTGATTTACTTTTAGCTTCGCTTCCTGATGAAAATGCCAGACTCGTTCTCAGCTTGACAAACCTTGCCAGGGGATGAATCCCTCACATCGCACTCCGACACCCAGGATTACCTTCCAACCGCGATGAAGCGGTAGACCGTTGGAAGTTTCTCGATTTTTTAAAAATTTAAATTCTGTTTAGGTGATTCGATAGAGCTGGTCTTTTCGCAATGACTCTTCTAGGAGTTCTCGAACAGCTGTGCATGCATGCTTCCACCAAAGCCTTCAACGAATGCGACTTACGATGTTAGTGAAATTGATGTCGCCCCGTATTCGTTAACAGTTTCCTGTCACCATTCCTCAATATTGTTTCGAGCCGTTTACACTGCGTGCATCCTAGTGCTAATAGAAGAGGATTTGCAGAAATGTCTGTTTTGCATCTGAAGTTTTAACGTTTAAGGTTTACAACACAGCTTATATTATAATTGAATCAAACACAGCAAAAGTGTGTTAAAGGATATTTGCTTTTGTGTGTAATAGTACAACATTTGAAAAAAAAAACATCGCTAAGACATATAGACGAATGATCACATGTATCACCTGTAGCCCCGTTGTTATCGTCGAGTGACTCGAACAGGTGCCAGTAAATCTTCCACTTTCCCCTATCACGTGCAAGAGTAGCCCAGGCTTCGCTCTAGAGACTCGTCGATCATCATATGTTTCTTCTATGCTCTTCGTGAAGAACTCTGGTCATTGGGTCAGTGGTTTTCTTATAGTACGGTTGACATCTCGAGTAATCCAGTCACTAGCGACTCTTGTCCATCGGTTGTCATTTATATGCATTACGTGTCCGTCCACCTTATCGTCGACTGTTTGAGGTACAGAACGGTATCCCTAATTTTTGATCGTTGACACAGCCCCAACCTTCGGATCCCTTCGCGTACTTGTGCCAAGCAGGATACTCCTAGCATTGTCCTTTCGACTGCGCGTTCAATGACACTGAGTGATCTTTTATCTTGCTTGCACGGCGGCCAGGTTTCTGTCGCATACATTAAGGCAGGAAGTACCGTTGAGTCATAAAGATGAGCACGGAGCCGAGTGCTCTTTGTTGTTTCACTACATCCTCGGTGCTCTTCGTATCTCAGCAAGCCGCTCGTTTACTCCTGTTCATCTCTGAAGTTAAGTTGTTCGTCATGTTGATTTCCGGACCTAGATAGATGTAACTGGAGCGTTCGAAGCTATTTGTTCCGTTGAGCGTAAATGGAGCATGCGAAGCCATTCCGTTCCCCAAGAAAATCGTTTTCGGGAGATTTAGTCGAAGACCAATCTTTCCACAGACTTTGTCAAAATCGGCAAGCATTCGTTCCGCTGGCTAATATTTGCAATTATAAGAGCAATATTATCAGCAAAGAAAAGATGGTGTAATTGAATACCATCGATTTTCAATCTTATGTTATCCAGCTCCAATGTTCGCGTGACGTTCTGAAGGGTGGCGGTAAATAATTTTGGCCTGATGGCATCGCCTTGCCAGCTCCTCCTGACGTCGACGTTAATATAGGTGATATCTTGACCGTGAGAAAATCTTTGTATAGCTCATGGAGAATCTTTAAATAATGAGGAGGAACTCTCTGACTATGAAAGGCTTCAATTACTGCTTCCACCTCAACTGAATCAAAGGCCTTCTTTAAACCTATGAAAGTGAAACAAAGCAGTCTTCTGTACTGTGGCAGTACTTAAATGAATCCTGCTACCGTGTGAATATGGTCCAGCTTACTAAACTCTTTTTGAAACTCTTCTTGCTCACATGGCTGCCTTTCGTTCAGTGTTCTAGCGATCCTGTTGAGGAAGACTCAAGTGAAAAGTTTACAGAAGGCAGACAGCTAGCAGATTGGGCGGCAGTTGCCGATAGCTTGGAGGTTGCTCTTCCTGAACAATAACACGGTCTTGCTGGTCTTCCACTGAGTGAGGAGCTTGCATTCAGACAGGTAACATGTGAATAGCGAGAGAGTGTGTTTAAGAGTACTGGTGGAAGGTTCCTCAAGTCTTCAGTTCCTATCCTGTATGGAGCTTCAATGTTTCTCCCATTAAATAGCACACCGGATTTCGAAAAAAAAATTTTGGTATGATATAACCATTCCAATGTATTTCATGTGAGGAAAGGAGGACGTGGCTATTGAAGAGATCTGAGTTGTATTTGTTAATTGTTTTCTCCATTGCCTTTCTGGACGCTATAACTGCTTCGTCTGGGCGTCTGAATGCAATCGTCTTGGTCCTGTAATTGACGAAGCTTTGGTTGGCTTCGCCAATGCTATCTCTACAGCCGCTACCATAACTGCTGCTTTTTTCTCTTTAAGATTTTCTCGGTGATTCGTCTGCATTGTTATGCTAGTTCGGACGTTAGCTGGCGGATGCGTGCAGCTCGTGTGATTCCAGGTAACGGCATCAGCTTGGGTATTTCTGGAGATAAACATCCCTTCAACTCATTAGTCTGCTATTGGGAAGATGCCGTTGTCGACAACATCGACGAGGAATACGATCGGCTCATTGAACATCCTCACGTTAGCGCCATGAAAGCTGAGAGTTCGAATGTCACCAAGAGACGTCTGTCTCCAGAAACTCTCGAGCTAATACTCCAGCGCGGAATCGCACGAGCTGCAGGCAACCGCGAACTAACGTCCGAGCTTGCGAAACAATGCAGACATGCGATGAAGGAAGATCTTATAGAGAGAAGAGCAGCAGCATTCGCAAAGCCCGCCGAAGCTTCGCCAATTACACGACCAAGATGATTGCACTCCGACGCACAGACGGAACAATAACAGCGTCCAGAAAGGCAATGGGGAAAATAACGTAACGTATGCGTCAGAAACCTGGTCGCTACGTAAGCAGGATGAAAGATCACTCAGCGTTATCGAACGCTCAGTCGAAAGGACGATGCTAGGAGTATCCCGTTTTACACAAGTAATGGATCGGATTCGTTGCTCCGACCTGAGTCAACGAGCGAAAATGAAAGATGCCGTTCTATACGCCAAACAGTCGAAGATAAGGTGGGCCGGACACGTAATGCGTATGAATGATAACCGACGGACAATGGCTGTTAGTGACTGGATTCCTCGGGACGTCAAACGTGCTGCAGGAAAGCCACCTACCCGATGGTCAGAGTTCTTTACGAAAAACCTAGAATAAAGATATAATGCTCGACGAGTCCCTAAAGCGAGCAGAACCCACTGGGCTGCTCTTGCACGCGACAGGGAAAAATCGAGGATTCATTGGCGCCCGCTCGAGTTACTCGACGATCAACGGGATTACAGGTGATAGAGGTGATACAGGAAACATCTCTTGGTGACTTTCGAACCCTTAGCTTTTATAGCGATAACGTGAAGATGTTCAATGGGCCGATCGCATACTTCGTCAATGTCGTCGATGCAAATCTTCCTTTGATCCATAAGGAGTGCGGGAATGACGACCTGGTGCAGACTTTTGACAAGCTGACTTCGGCATTTCAAGGAACCACAATGCGTAGAGCAGCAAATCCCCGGAGAATGGAAATAATGATGAGGGTTCCCAGGATCGATTTTCTATTGACTTAGGCATTGGAGTATGAATACGTATGAATACCTTCCTCACTGGAATTCGATGCGGTGAGTTTTTTCGAGAAGCTGTTGATCATGTGATTGCCATGTAGTTTTTCGTCTTTTTGTAAGTGCTATTGAAGTGTGAGGCCTAATAAATTGTATATCAGTATACCCTTCCAGGAAGAAGGCAATACTGCCGAAACGTCAGCTACTGTTGTGTTGTATTGTATTGTGTGTTTTTCTATGGAAGTAAATGTATGCTATATAACAACCTCGCGATTGCTGAACAAGAAAACAACGTATAATGATGAGGCTCGCACAAACAGTGAAGACGGCCCATCTAAGTATACAAGTGTCCAGGAAGTTATTATGTGCTAAGTCAAGCAGGAATAATATGGTAAGCAGCCATTATTTTCGAAGGAAGTGCATTGAGTTCAATTCATTGTAGTTAGCATGTGTTAAATAGAAAAATTAGCCATTACTGCAATCACCTTATGAGCCTTACTCCTTATCTTCTGAAAACGACGCCTTATCATATCAATAATTTCCGAAAACAAGCATGGCAACCCTATATAAAGAAGATTTCTGCTGGTGTCTTTAATTGTTGTCTCTTATTCCACCACACACGTCTAAACTTCAATTTCGAGGTTCGTTGCACCGTTCAAAGAGTTCTGATGGCTGTTGAATTCTTACAATCTCGGTACGATGAGAAAACTTCATTGTCCTTGAAGCTTTACCGCTCCTTAAACTCCTGCCCAGCTTTCCTGTTGTTAGCACTGCACGACAGGTTTGTATAGCTGTTACGGCCGCCAATTTCTGGATGATATTGTCAAAGAGTCAGTTCATAACGATCAGTGGATCTTAGCGTAACACTGATCCTGCTGATCTATATTATATTTGATTGTAAATAATGCATTTCCAACACTTCTAAGCTGCGTAAGATGGCCAGAACATAGTGCACCTCGACCACTTGCCTCAGCTGAGACATATTTCTAATTTTTTTTCTGAAAAACCGTCAGGATACCGTATGCTCCCATACGTACAGTAAGGCATTTCTCAGCGATGAATGCCAGGATTCTTCTATTATCACCATCCGAACCAGCATATGTGATAAAGGCTGAGGTGGCTTTGATTTAGGTAAGGGTAAAGCCTAGGGTAGAGCAAAAGTGTCGAAAGAAGAATGACATGAAGAAAAAAGATGAATGAGCTCTGGTGAACTTAAACCGACCTTGTAGAAAACCCATGGGGGATGATGACATTTTCATCAAGCAGGTGAACCGTTTTTGTTTCCCGATAGCACTTCGCTTCAAGTATTGTCGGTAGTGATAGCGATTTTAAATAGAAGTCGATTTTCGAATCGACGTCGAATCGAAGTCGACGAATCGATGAAAATTCTTGTGAATGAGACCATTGCAGATGAGAATCGTAGTCGCTCTGCTCATTTGTTTGCTGCACTGTTTCATCAGTGTCAGGACGGAAGGAAAATGTTGGCGATCGACAATATCGAAGGTGTATCATGATAACAGAAGGGGTGACCGATTCGGCATAGCCTACACAAAAGCGTTCTCTGACATTGTCGCACGTTTTGTCGACACCGCGAACCAGAAGTCTATTCCAACGTTTGCACTGGTATGTTACCTTGTGTTTTGCGAAAAAAAAAGATTTTAAGCGAATTTAATGGAGCTCTACTGTAATCTTCCAACATACTGCCAAATGTACACAAATTTGGACTCCATTGTTTCATAAGGAGATTTATGTGTGAAATTTATCGAGTAAAGTACAGTGTCATATTCTACCGTGTGAATAGTATTCTATTTAGGACGAAAAAGCTACCAAAGTCTACAAAACCCTTACAAAGTTTGCAATGGTGGCCGAAGAAGGAAAAAAACCCTTTGTTTATGCCCGAGTGCGTGTAAGTTCTTCAAATCGTTTCTATATTCTTCGAGAACAACAATGCCACGATTTTCGAAACGATTCTATTTTTCAGTTCTTCGACAAGGCAGGTCAAGAGGTGAACAACATACCTGTTACACTAACCTTTAATGGAGATTTGTTAGCCGATGTTTCCGTCGATAAAACAGTGCGAAGTTTTGGATTTCCAAAACTCTGTGAAAAAGATGGGTATTTGGATTCAACGTTATACCCAGAGTTCTCGTGACTGAGTGCTAATAAACACTTTCCTTTCCTATGTCTAATTTCCGTCTTTATAGTTACAGTGAAAATTATTCCGTCAGTTCTAAAAGACGGCGGAAATAAAAGTTTCGAGTTGAATTTGCTTGAATAACTCATTGAAGTACTGCGTTGACAACAATCAGACACTCTTATTCATACGCTTCCATTGTAATCGATACGATGACATAATGGTAATCGATAACAAAGATGAAAAGATGAGATCGACAACGGAACCATGCCCATGTCATTCCAACGGCAGTCCAATTCTGTGCCAAAAATAAAATCTCTAAAGTCAGGTGATTAAAAAAAACAGAGGAACCACACTTCTTATCCGTGAAGCCGCTGTTGTTAAACGAGAAGTCATGATTGGTTATAGGACAGCGCAAGGACAGGCGCCGTGTGTTCAGGTGAGAAAGTCCGTAGTCAGCAGGTCTTCCACTTGCGATTCACTTGACCACACTGCAGAAGCGTCGTTCATGTTGTAAAAACACTGTGCAATAGATTTGATTCAGAATGTGCTTCAATTTTGGGCCAATGTTCAGCTAAAGCTTTGTTCAGCCAGTTATCAATTTAGAAAAAATCTTTTACGTTTAATTAAAAATTAGATAAGGAAGAAAACATTTCGGATGTAGGGTTCTATGGAGCCAATTCACACCAACCAACTGGCTAGCTGATAATGCGGCCGTCTCAACGTGTAATGCTTGACTCACGATGTTTTCCAGTCACTTTTTTGACCAGCAAACTCTCCTTACGTCGCCTGAGAGGTAACAATACTAGTATTTCGAAGGAAATTTGTGAGCATACCTTTGCGTAACGCAATGGCGTTGAAAAATTTATATTTTTTTTTCTCCGCAGATGGTGAGTTAGCGAGACCGGGCGAAATTTTAACGTTAAATTTTTGAAACTAAATTTCATCTAAGCTCTTATAGGTAATCATAAAAGGATAAAGGATAAAGCTTTCGGCGTTGATCATTCCTTGAGGGATGTGCCATGCATTCGACTTCATTAAGTATCGTTGGAGGTGATTGAATGCATATCTGGCCTTTACAATGACTCACGGTGGCCTGCCGATGTATCGAGCCAGTGCTACTATTCCTCCCAGACAAGTCTGGTATATGGAAGGCTTGGTGGGCCATGGGCGCAGGAATCGGTTCCACTTGCATGTCTCAGTGGCGCCTCTAACCACTACGCCACACGCGCCCATACAGGTAATCGTATCCTTGGTTTAATTGACTGGCATAATTGATCATCTTGATAATTCCTTGTCGTTCCCGATATTTCTACAACGTGTTTTCTTTCGAAACCACGTCGATTTGAATCCAGAATCTGCTCAACTGGCAAACCGAACTGCCGGTACGACCGTCGATGTGCAACAGAAAATAGCATATTAGCCCTAACTAAAGAATCAGATATTGCTTGGGTTCAGAGCTCGGGACTTATGAGCGTATAATGTTCAGCAGTCAGCTCGATGAGCGAAAATGGGACAAGCACCACACACCGTCGCGATGTGGGATTGATATTCTACATCAATCTTTTCTGCTCAACAATTTCTACCTTGGAACCGGAAATTTCTTTTGGTGAAAAACCGCATCTGGTTCTACCCTCTAAGTTTTGAGCTGAAAAAAAAAAGCATGAGAAAAGGCGCAGCACCAGGAACCGATGGTATCATCTTCTACCTTCTTAGATCTTAAAACCATAATTTACATATACTTCCCGCAAACCGTACTACTTAATACATCACCTGTATCACCTGTAGTCCCGTTGATCGTCGAGTGACTCGAGCGGGCGCCAGTAAATCCTCCATTTTTCCCTATCGCGGGCAAGAGTAGCCCAATGGGTTCTCTTCGCTTTAGGGACTTGAAAAACCGCATCTGGTTCTACCCTCTAAGTTTTGAGCTGAAAAAAAAAAGCATGAGAAAAGGCGCAGCACCAGGAACCGATGGTATCATCTTCTACCTTCTTAGATCTTAAAACCATAATTTACATATACTTCCCGCAAACCGTACTACTTAATACATAAAAAGGAAAAAATCTCAGACCAGAAGGAGTGGTCGCTCAAAATTACCTTGTCTAAGCAAGCTGATTAAAGGCCACTTTCTTGTAACTATCTGCCCATATGCTTGGCGAGTTTAAACTATAAGCTTTTCACGATGAGTATCCTGTCGCGCAAATCAAGTACATTGGATGAAACGCAATCATTTGAGTAAGCAGTATTTCATTAAGGATCTAATCGGTGTTTGTCCATCAGGTAGTGGACCCGTCCTACATAAAAACGCTATCTCAACATTATCGAATTTGAAATGCGAAAATACAGCTTTTCCATTGCCTTTTTACTATACCTTTGGAAAAAGGAATTCGACTAGACAAATGGGATGAGGAAAGCATACTTTTGTCGACGACACTTATTTCAGGAACTACATCGAAAAAGACGATGATCAATGAGAGCAAAGAACGGACAATACGTTAATCGGAGGAAGACTCAGTTCATGAGAAATCCGTGGTGAGAAGTCGAAGAGATGAAACTGAATGGATCTAAGCCACACCTTACCTATATCTTGGGTTTTCAATGAAATTAGAAAAGAGCATAATGAAGAAATTACACAGAGGCAATAAAGGGACATGTTTTACATTCGAGCCTCTCAAAAACACCACCGACCAATAAACGATCCAAAAATCCGCGTTTACCCTTTCAACTCAACAGCACAATCAACGGTTCGTCATGCAACGGAGACATTCACTGATACTTCATTTACATCGAGAATTCTGGGCAGCACTTTTTTAGGGCTTAGCGATGTCTTCCGAAATATGCCCCGTCTACACCACCGCTAAGCAACTGTTTCTCGGAAAATCCCACAGTACAGGAGTCGGTGACGTCTGCGTTCCCGTCAACACGATTTTGTCCAAGAACACTCATTCATTCGAACAACTAACAACCTGAATCAGACATTTACGATTAAAAAGATGTGGATCTACCGGCCTTGACAATCTTCGTCGTTTACGCACTGACATCAAACCATGGCGAAAAAAAGTAGAAGCGTTCTACATGGACTTAGAGAAGTTCTACAGAGAAGACCATGCATTCTTCAAAGTAATCACTGGAGATTTCAATGCTAAGATTGGACCAAGAAGAACGTCTGAGCAACGTCACATTGGGACCCATGGATTTGGATGATACAAACAGAAAGCGGCTATCTGAGTTTGTTATGGCGACCAATACCATCAGTGGTAACCCTCAGTTCCAGAAACCCCACTCTCAACGCTGGACGTGGGACTCTCCCAAATGAGAGTACTATAACGAAATAGGCCACATCATAGCTAACAGAAGAATTTTCTTAACCGATATCGCTGTTGTACCAAAATTCTACACTCGATCAAACCACCGTCTCCTTCGTGAAAGATTCTATTTTTCGCAGAAAGAAGAAAAGGCCGCTAAATTCAAAAACCGAAATGACACCATGAACTGCGACTTATTTAATTCATTAGCCGGCTGTTGGAAAGATGCTGTTGTCGATAACACAGACGGAGAATACGATCGGCCCATTTAACATCTTCATGTTAGCGCTATGAAAGCTGCGAGTTCGAAAGTCACCAAGAGACGTCTGTCTCCAGAAACACTCGAGCTCATACGCCAGAGTGGAATCGCCCCAGCTGTAGACAACCACAAACTAACGTCCGAACTTGCAAAACAATGTAGACAGACCATAAAAGAAGGTCTTAAGAAGAGAAGAGCAGCAGTAATGGTCGAAGTTGCAGAGGCTGGGGAAAGCATTCGTAAAGCCCACCGATACTTCGCCAGTTACAAGAAAAAGACGATTGCACTCCGACGCAGAGACGGAACAGCTACAGCGTCCAGAAAGGTAACGGAGGAAATCATTCACGAATATTACTCAGATTTCCTCGATACCCACGTCCAACTACCGGCATATGAAATAAAAAAGATGGATATGTTGTACCACCGGTTCTCTCTTCTGAAATCCGACATGCCATTTCGTCGGTGAAAAATCGAACAACAGCAGGTCCGAACAAGGTAAAACCAGAACATCTGAAGAACCTTTCGCCAGTGCTCGCAAACACACTGGCTCGGCTCTTCACACTTCACACGCTACCTGTCTAAATGCAAGGTCCCTACTCAGTGGAAGCCCACCAAGACCGTGTAATTGTTCACGAAGGGTGACCTAAACGATATCGGCAATTACTGCTTAACCTGCTTGGTGTCTGTCGTCTACAAACTTTCACTCGAGTCATCCTAAACAGGGTTGGCGAAACACTGGATCACGGACAGCCATGTGTGCAAGCAGGGTTTCGAAAAGGATTTAGTAGGATGAACCACATCCACACGATAACAAGGCTTACTGAAGTATCGCGAGAGTCCAAAAGACCGCTTTTCTCTCTCACTTTCATCGATATACAAAAGGCCTTTGATTCAATGGAGATAGAAGCAGTCGTGGAAGCCCTTGATAGTCAAGGAGTCCCTACACAGTGCATAAAGATTTTTCGTGAGTTGTACAAAAATTTCGCATCCAAAATTTTACCATTCTACAGCAATGTTACCGCTGAAGCCAAAAGAGGGGTTAGGCAAGGCGATACAATCACGCCAAAATTATTACAGCCACCCTCCAGAACGTTGTGCGAACATTGGAATGGGACAATATGGGAGTGAAAATCGATGGTCGGTAGTTACATCATTTTCGCTTTGCTGATGGCATCGTTCTTACTACACCAAACATTAGTCAAGCGAAACGTATGCTTTCCGACTTTGATTAAGCCTGTGTAATGATCGGTCTTTGACTAGATCTCATAAAAACGATATTCATGAGGGACGGAATGGTTTCTTATGCTCTATTCACCTTCAACGAAATGAATAGCTTCGAGTGCTCCAGCTACATTTAAGTCGGATAATCAATATGATGAACGTCTTAGCCTCAGAGCTGAACAGGAAGAAACGAGCGGCTTGTGGAGCTTTCAAGAGCATCGAGGATGCAGTGAAGAGGATAAAAAACACCCGACTCCATGCCCACCTTTTCGACTCAACGGTTCTTCCTGCTCTAACGTATGCGTCAGAAACCTGGTCTCTGTGTAAGCAGGATGGGTGATCACTCATCGTTACTGCACGCGCAGTCGAAAGGACGATGTTAGTAGTATCCCGTTTTACACAAGTAATGGATCGGATCCGTTGCTCCGACCTGAGTCAACGAGCAAAAATGAAAGATGCCGTTCTATACGCTGAACAGTCGAAGATAAGGTGGGCTAGACACGTAATGCGCATGAATGACAACCGATGGACAAGAGCCATTAGTGACAAGATTCCTCGGGTTGTCAAACGTATTGCAGGAAGACCAATGACCCGATGGTGAGAGTTCTTCACGAAGAGTCTAGGTGAAAGATATGATGCTCGACGAGTCCCTAGAGGAATTAGGACCCACTGGGCTACTTTTGCACTGCGCGTATATGACCGTCTATGTGCAACGCAAAAATGCATAATTTGCCCTAATGGTAGAGGTGGTGATTGCATGAGCTCGGGTGCAGTTTATCTGATTCCCTGTCAGGCGTGCGGAGACGAATACATTGGACAAACGGGTAGACCGCTTTGTGTTCGCATAAAAAAACATCTAGTCGGTAAACTTGAACCAAATACTCACGCATAGAGCGCAGAAACTTGACGGGAAGGATTTTGAAGTAGAAGTTACGATCCTCGCACAGGAACCGAAATCACAAGCGCGCAAAACTCTCGTGGCTTGCTGGAATGATCAAAAATCCGGCAATGAACCGCAGATAAAAATGCCTTATAATCACGCGTGATATTGGGCAGTAGATAGGCCTGTTATTCTGATGGCACGGGCACATTACGCTTCTACGTGAATTTTTTGCGGTTGGTCTCCCAGCTGTGTTCTATGTCATTGAAATCTTGTTTTAGTATTTTCTCTGTTTGGCTATGGAGTTGTTTGGCCGGGTGGATTGCAATCTACTTGACCTTTCCAAGCTCCGAGGAAGGCGAAATCCGCCGAAACGTCAGATTGTTGTTGAATAAAGAGAATAACACCTCGCGTTCGCTCAACAAGAATATGAAGAATAGAGAGGATGGTGATCGGAGCGGCGAACAATGACACCATCATGGACGTGGTGGCTGAAAGTGTGATCTACGATTCACCATCAATATCCAACCACTTCATTACCTCACGAGGATAGTCACCATATCCACTTTTCATTGTAGTACAAACGACTGTGTATTTGTTTCTTTCAAATTGTTTGGGAAGCAGCTACGAGCAGATATTTATTAGTCGATTCACTTAGTGCACTATCATTTTTGATGAGGAAAGACGAAAAGTTATTCTGGAACAGTCTTACTGCAGCATATGAGATATTTTTCTGGTATAGCTTGCAAAGTTTTAGCTTTTATTTTCTGCCTACTACAATTTCCACGACAGGTTATTGAGCGAAATGCAACCACAACGTTGCTGAGATATTTGCAAAACTCTGGACTGCAGGTGTTTATGGTGGGGAACGAACGCGCTGTTGTCCTTTCCGGGGAGTAACGCGTTCACCACCACACCATGCGGGTCCTTCGTTTTGCTCGTCTCTCAGCT
>MQTX01000161.1:474351-499464 GCA_009735665.1 Angiostrongylus cantonensis | reverse complement strand
GTTCTAGCTGAGAGACGAGCAAAACGAAGGACCCGCATGGTGTGGTGGTGAACGCGTTACTCCCCGGAAAGGACAGTAGCGCGTTCGTTCCCCACCATAGACACCTGCGGTCCAGAGTTTTGCAAATATCTCACCAACGTTGTGGTTGTATAACTTACAAAGTTAGGCCAAAATTTTATGTTCTTCTACATTTTCAAATTGTGGATATTTAATGAATGAGGCAGTTTAGATTTGTGTAAACTATCCATTTATTCCAGTCAATTATTGTTGAGTCCGTTTACAACTGTTCCAGTAGAAAGTATTTTACTCAAAATCGCATACATTGCTTTACTTGTCGCCATCGCAATAATTTTCAGTATAAACGATGCCAGCCTTGTGATGGTTGAAACGCTTGTGTGAAAATCATGTCAATCTTTTGCAGAACTTCGTACTTAAGCAGTCTGATCGCGCAAATCACAAGTCAAATTCTATTTCATATGTCTGATGAAAAGACCTTTCGTGTGTCGCGAAAGGAATGTGCGAAACTCCTCCACAAAGGTGTCGGATTTATCCAGTCTCATGAGTAACACTTAGATCGCTTGCGATAACGTCTTTTCGATTACCATCACAATCTAAGACGTTTGTGATTGAGTGTCCCAGAAAATAATCCCGAATTATCACTTCACAAGCTAATTCCTTAAATAATTGAGAGAGAGCTGGTAAGCTCGGTGACACCTTAGAAAACTGAAAACATCTATTCGTAATTGGTTATTGAACTCCAGCCTACATATTGTTATTAAGAACCTGGTTACTGTACTTTTATGTTATTACTCCTTTCACTTCCTCCGCCATTTTTGCTTGTAAATCCTATCGCACGTCGTCTCATTGGAGCGCAATCGAAATGTGCGTTATTTCAAGAGGTACAATTCTCTAGCTCTTTATGATGCCCATAAGTCACGTATCAAATACTACCGAAAAGCAATGAACAACTTGCTTGCTATTTGCGAGATGTAGATCAACACGGACTTAGGCAAATGTTCGTTGTATACGTTCCCACATCAGTCAACGACGATGACAAGTTTGAGGCACACTACATGAGCTTACAGAAGTTCCATCACCTTTGTGCAAGATTCCACTTATAGCTGAAATCTAAGCGTTCTACTATGTTCGAAAAACGAAGACCTAAAACCATTATAAGCTGGAATTTATTCAAATCATTAGTCACCTTGTGGAAAGATTTCGTTGTTGATAAAATCGGCGAAGGATACAACCGGCTTATTCAACATCTTCACTTTCGCTAGGGAAGCTGAGAGCACGAAACTCACAAAGAGACTCTTCATTCCTGGAACACTCAAGCTGATACGCCAATGTGGAATTAAACGAGCAAAGGCCAATAGAAAAATTAAGTCCGAACTTGCGAACTATTGCAGAAAGCGACAAAAGAGATCTCAAAAAAAACGAGCAGCAGGAATGCCCGAAGCAACAGACCATTAGCTACTGAAACTGCCAAGGATACTTACTTAAGTACATGAACTGCGCGTCTCACTGGTTATGAAAGCCCAAGCATAACCTCAATTTTTCGCAGTCTTTCTGGTTTATCCATTGTGCTTCATTAGAGTTCCTAGGTCAGCCTAGCCGAAATCTGACTCATGTTGTCACCACCACAGGCAGTCGCCTCCTTTTTTGGATCAGCGGAAGATTTGCCACCATGCAACTAGCCTGATACTAGGTTGGTGCTGGATCCTGGCATTGGTTTACTCTTAGCTAGGCTTCCTCGTAGAAACGCTGGACTGTTCATCAGGTTGGGAGACCCTTCCAGGGAATGAATTTCCTCTTTAAATCGCAGCAGGCACCAAGGAGCACCTGCTAGTCACGATGGGACGGTAAACAGCTGGGAGGCGCCAAGGATAAGGTCGAGATAATCGCATTCAAAGTCGATGCCCAAATAGAGTAGTTACGTGAGCACCGGTGAAAATTGTTAACAACTAACAGTATAATTTTTCTAAGTACCACGCTCTTTTTTCAAATAAGATAAAAAAAGATATCGTTGCACTGTTTCTCGCTTTTCAAATCCAAAATTCTGTCCACACTAGATAAGAACTGAACATCTAGGAACTTTCCTCAAGTCATCATCAATACAGTGGGTCGATTTCTCACACATTGCCTGTTAGAATACAGGGGTCCAATTCAACAGAAGACCAGTAAGACGGTGTTATTGTGCAAAAAAGAAGACCTCCACGATATCGGTATCGCTGGAGATGATTGAATGCATACCTGGCCTTTACAATGACTCGCGGTGGCCTGCCGATGTATTGAGGCAGTGCTACTATCCTCACAGACAAGTCTGGTACCAATTTGCCGACCCCAGAGAGATGTAAGGCTTGGTGGGCCATGGGCGCGTTTCACGTGCGCGCCGCAGTGGCACCTCCAATCACTGCGCCACACGCGCCAAGAAATACAAACAACAGTACCGAAAGCTAAACAGTCAACGGGTCAGCGTGGCAAAGGTTGCTGGCTAAAACCATCGGTTTTTCCGCACCTTAAAATCAATAAACCAACATGTCCCGTCTTATACCTACTTATTAAAACACATAGGATGGTATCATCTGATGTCGCGTCAACCAATCAATCATCATTCTTGGTTAGACCCATCATCAGCTGTAGACAGGCCAACCGATAGCATAACATGGTTCTTAAGCCTAATACTTGCCCAGTTGCTTAGCCACATTCCAGCCTCACGAATACCCAAATGTTCCTAGAACGCCTACGTGACACGTCTCCTAATAACGCGTACGTGATGGAGTCCTTCGATGTTTCTGCACTCTACACCAACGTATCGCATGACTGCAATGCAAGCCATCTTTGAACTTCTTTTTGAACATGAAAAAAAATAAAAATGCATAGCTTGTCCATCCAGCAGCTCATGGCTCTCTTGAAGGAGCGCCTAAACTGCTCGATTTTCAGATGATTTGGGAAATACTACGCGCAAATAAGGGGGAAGGCAATGGGACAGCGACTGGCACCAAGCCTTGCCATTGCTCTTATGTCTAGAGCGGAAACCCCCGTTCTCGGTCTCCGGCCGTTACTCTACTGCAGATATATAGAGGATTGTTTTGTCGTCTTCTCTACACAGGATGAGATGGACAAATGCTTTGAATTGTGGAACGAGCAATCAGAGTACATCAAGTACACCCGGAAGAAACCGAAGGACGACTAGCTCCCGTTTCTAAACGTTCAAATCAACTTATCAAGTAACGGTTATATGACAAAGTGGTATCGAAAACCAAGTAACAAAAACATCCTGGTTTATTTCCTTTCTACCCACTCTTCACACAAAAAGAGAGCACTTGTGAGAAACATGTTTTAAACTGACTCCTCCGTGTGTACGAAGAAGCAATTAATGAGGAATCGCGCGACTTGGCTCGGCAAATAGCCGTCCCCAATAGCTACGAAATTGTAACCCCGCGAGATAAGTTTCGAGAGGAACGGTTTGGCTAAAACGAAGTCCCGTTTATCTTTCCCTTCATTAGCGATGAAATAAGTGAAGCGATGAAACGATGCTTAAGAAGGGCAGATCTAGAGGAATCGGTAGCGATAATTGAAATACCACCGAATACTCCTCGTCGCCAGTTAGTTCATAACCGCCTATATGACCGTCTATGTGAAACACAAAATTGCGTAATCTGTCCTTATGGCAGGGGCGGTGACTGCATGAGTTCAGGTACGAAATACATGATCTCTTGTAGTACTTGCGGAGACGAATATATTGGCGAAACGGGTAGACCTTTATGTATCCACATAAAAGAACACCTTGACGGCAAACGAAAGGCAAAACAAGGCACGCCACTAGGGACGTATAGGATACAAAAGCATAGCGAAGACGATTTCGATATAAAAGTCGCTGTCTTGGCACGGGATCTTAAAACACCAACGCAAAAGCTCCTGGAGGCTTTTTGGATAAATGCCAAAAACCCTACAATGAATAGCAGGGAGGAATGTCCCGAGATCACGGGTGATCTCGCCCCTTACCTTCGCATCGATCGTTGACGTGGAGTGGCGCAGTCGTCACCCATATGCGACTCTGACCTCACGAATACCCAAATGTTCCTAGAACGCCTACGTGACACGTCTCCTAATAACGCGTACGTGATGGAGTCCTTCGATGTTTCTGCACTCTACACCAACGTATCGCATGACTGCAATGCAAGCCATCTTTGAACTTCTTTTTGAACATGAAAAAAAATAAAAATGCATAGCTTGTCCATCCAGCAGCTCATGGCTCTCTTGAAGGAGCGCCTAAACTGCTCGATTTTCAGATGATTTGGGAAATACTACGCGCAAATAAGGGGGAAGGCAATGGGACAGCGACTGGCACCAAGCCTTGCCATTGCTCTTATGTCTAGAGCGGAAACCCCCGTTCTCGGTCTCCGGCCGTTACTCTACTGCAGATATATAGAGGATTGTTTTGTCGTCTTCTCTACACAGGATGAGATGGACAAATGCTTTGAATTGTGGAACGAGCAATCAGAGTACATCAAGTACACCCGGAAGAAACCGAAGGACGACTAGCTCCCGTTTCTAAACGTTCAAATCAACTTATCAAGTAACGGTTATATGACAAAGTGGTATCGAAAACCAAGTAACAAAAACATCCTGGTTTATTTCCTTTCTACCCACTCTTCACACAAAAAGAGAGCACTTGTGAGAAACATGTTTTAAACTGACTCCTCCGTGTGTACGAAGAAGCAATTAATGAGGAATCGCGCGACTTGGCTCGGCAAATAGCCGTCCCCAATAGCTACGAAATTGTAACCCCGCGAGATAAGTTTCGAGAGGAACGGTTTGGCTAAAACGAAGTCCCGTTTATCTTTCCCTTCATTAGCGATGAAATAAGTGAAGCGATGAAACGATGCTTAAGAAGGGCAGATCTAGAGGAATCGGTAGCGATAATTGAAATACCACCGAATACTCCTCGTCGCCAGTTAGTTCATAACCGCCTATATGACGTCTATGTGAAACACAAAATTGCGTAATCTGTCCTTATGGCAGGGGCGGTGACTGCATGAGTTCAGGTACGAAATACATGATCTCTTGTAGTACTTGCGGAGACGAATATATTGGCGAAACGGGTAGACCTTTATGTATCCACATAAAAGAACACCTTGACGGCAAACGAAAGGCAAAACAAGGCACGCCACTAGGGACGTATAGGATACAAAAGCATAGCGAAGACGATTTCGATATAAAAGTCGCTGTCTTGGCACGGGATCTTAAAACACCAACGCAAAAGCTCCTGGAGGCTTTTTGGATAAATGCCAAAAACCCTACAATGAATAGCAGGGAGGAATGTCCCGAGATCACGGGTGATCTCGCCCCTTACCTTCGCATCGATCGTTGACGTGGAGTGGCGCAGTCGTCACCCATATGCGACTCTGAGCGGCTGTTCTTCCTCGGTGGAGGACAGATGAAAAAAGCGGCGGGGTTTTTCGAGAAGCCGTAGATCTTGTAATTATTGGTCAGATTTTCATCTTTCTGTTTGTGCTGTTGAAGAGTTTGACCTAGTAAGCTGGCATGATAGATCCTACAGATGATTGTTCATCACGACCAATATTTTTAGTTCTTTTGAAATTCCACCACTGCAATCAATAAGGAGTAGCGCCCAACCTTTATCGATTCTTGATAATTATATTCGTTAGTAGAGAAGTTTCAGTTTTTGTCGACCGTGTACATCCACGTACTGGGGTTTCTGACTGTCGAAAATTGGCGTGTCTCTATAAAAATTAAGTTTGCAACACACTGGTGACGCAACAGTGTCTCAGAACTTGTAACAAATGTCCGGGAACGATGACTACGACGCCGACTTCACGCACGGATTCAGGTTATCGATTGCTTTAAAAAGCGAAGTACTGTAAGAAATGGTAAGCTCATCAAGCATAAAAATAAGCGCTTCTACTAGATTTCAGTTTGCACATCTCTTATCGATTTTTCACCTTTTTTGCGCTGTGAACATGGCGATCCTTAATAGTTTGAAGGAATCTAAGTTTTTAGAGAGACGTAGCGACTCAGGGAATGTGCTTTTGAAAGGTTTAAGCAACCTTGCGCTCGATCTTACGTTTAGGTTGTCGGGATCTCGTTAATCCCAGAACAGGAGTCTCTGATTGTCCGAGAATGGTCAGCTATTGCAGGAACACGGCATATTTGACGTTGATGAGACAACAGTGTCCGAAGACCTACGGATACTGTGAGTTCAGCAGCGAAGTAGCATTAATCGTTGAGAAACAGTGACTATGACTTCTTGCTTAAGCGCATTTTATGTAAAATGGTATAAAGTCTAAGTACCTGTGCTTAATAACCATTGTCTGATGAAACAGTATTCATAGTTACGACGCTGTTCGTTCGTTGAATTATTACCAGAGTTTCCAAAATAACCATGCTCCACAGAATTGTGCGGGTCATGTGCTTATCTAATCGCACTTAGTTGTTGATGGGCCTAGAAGTGTTCTGCAATAGACAAATGCTTGTTTTTACTCCTCACTGTCCTGTAACTGTAGTAAAAATCCCTCAATGCCGCTGTTCACCAAGTGACTACTAAACTACCCTGGTAAGATAAAAACATTCACACGAAACATCGGTTACCTCCACATATCATCGCAAGGCTAGCTGTGCATGCCTATTAGTCGACATAGTCTAAGGCATGGCTTATCTCTAAGAAATATTTGAGTGCTGGATGCTTTGCGCTTTAATCATTCTGTGTTACAAAGTCTAACTTTTTACTCACTGCGTATTATTATTTTTCACGGCAAGGTATCATTTGAGACACAACTACTACGATGCTGAGATATTTGCGAAAGTTGGACCCCAGGACAGATTCGAGCCAGCGATTACCCTTTCCGGGGCTCACCTATAACCCACTGCACCACTGAAGGCCTTGCTTTGCTTTTCTATCACTACGTTTTCTACCTAATCTATCAGCAGTTCAAATATCTCAGTACCGTACTTGTTGTCACCCCATGTTACAAAATATTGCTGAGAAAAATACGAATCTTCCAACTTTATCGCACTGATTCTCCACGAACGCCGAAATCCATTGATTCCGCAGATGCTCATCTTCACAAAGTCTTACGCGGTTACCAGCGCATTTCCAGTCTCCTTGCACAATGACGATTGTGTAGTAGACTACTTTCAAAGGAGAGCCGATAAAATCTGTCTGAGGCACTTACTTCGTGCTGTAATAAGCGCTGGCCGGTCGTTATTGATTAGGCGGAGGTTGGCCAGATATCGATTAGATTTCTTTTAGAACGGGGACAATTTTTAGCTTCTAGGCAAGGCTTTTCGTTAGGAACATCGAAATTCTTTTCAGTTAGGGTGAATGGCGTGCAGTCATTCTTTCCGAGCAAGATTGTAGTTTGACACTTACAAGGAATGGATGGATAATCCACTCTTAGAGAACCCATTCAAATAGATGTTTACAGAAATAGACTCTCCTACAAAAGCGACAAAGGATGAGGTGGAAATCTATTTTGCTCAAGCTGTTTAATGTAGTCTAACTTTAGCCAGTTATATTCACTGTCATTGGTTGAAAAGCAATGTTAGGACAGCAAAGACCTAACATTACAACTTCAAAATCTTATTGATAGCGACTACATATTCTCGTTGCTTAACCGCTCTACGACTTTTAAGTGATATCTGCTTCAAATATAGCACTATAGCACCTTGGTATCAACATTGAGGCCGACGTCTGATAAGCCATTTTCTTCGGATCGTTTGATTTGCGAATCTTGCAGTCGCTGCAGAGCAAATGTTTGAGAAAGAAAAAATAAATAAAGCTCCAGTTAGGAACAGTTCGCGTGGGCACCATTTCCATGAAATATTTTTTCCTTATCCAACACTGATATGCTTAACAAATTTGCCATCACCTACTAATAATTGGTACCTTTTGGGACAGAAACGACACCTGGTGTCGGATTGTCATCTGAACTGCTGTTTATCATGAATACACCTCTTCCAGTGAAAACGTTAATGGACATTGAATTATATGAGTTGGTTTCATATAAAAGCAGCATTCGATAATGTTAGGAGTAGAAGCTTCAAGTTGAAACCTCATCGAGTAGTAGTCAAGTAGTAGTAGAGTAGATCTTGTTATTATCGCGCAGATTTTCATCTTTTTGTTTGTGCTGTTGAAGCGTTTGACCTAGTAAGTTGCGTATTAGTGTGCCCTTTCAGGCTCTGAAGAAGGTAATTCTGCCGAAACGTCAGCTACGGTTGTGTTGTATGTGTGTTTTTGTATGGAAGCAAAAGTATGCTTTCTACTTCTGTTTAGCAAACACGAAGTGTTATTTTATTTCTTTATTTACGCAGAAGCTGACGTTTCGGCTGATTTCGCCTTCCTTAGAGCCTGGAAAGCTCAAATTGACTGCAATCTACATGTCCAAACACCTCCATAACCAAACAGGGAAAATGCTATAGCAAAATTTCAATTACATTGAACACAGAGTCTTTGCACACTCACCGATTTCTATGAGCCTTCCACTTAATGTGTTATGTAAAGACCAACCGCGCAGTGTTCACATGGAAGCGTAATGTGCCCATCCCATCAGAATAACAGTCTTATGTACTGCCCAATATCACGCGTGATAATGAGGTATTCCTACTTGCGGTTCATTTTCGGATTCGTGGAATTAATCCAGAATGCCTCGAGAATTTTACGCGCTTGTGTTCTCGATTCTTGGGCGAGGATCGTAACCTCTACTTCAAAATCTTCTCCATTATGTCTCTGCGTCCTATGCGTGCTTAGTGGAGTATTTGGTTTACGTTTGCCGACTAGGTGTTCTTTTATACGGATGCAGAGTGGTCTATCTGTATCGCCGACGTATTCGTCTCCGCACACCTTGCAAGAGATCAGGTAGACTGCAACCGAAGTCATGCAGTCACTGTCTGTACCATCGGGGCAAATTATGCAATTTTGCATTGCACATGGACGGTCGTATAGGCGGTTACGAACTAGCAGGAGTCTTAGATTATTCGGTGGCATTTCAATTATCGTCACTGAATTTTCTAGACCGACCCTTCTTAAAGGGTCTAGAGTTGTTAAGGTCCTCGCAGAGACATAACGGAACTGAGTGTGCAAAGCTTTTGTGTTCAATGTGATTGAGATTTTGGTTTAGCATTTTCCCTGTTTGGTTATAGAGGTGTTTGGATATGTAAATTGCAGTCAATTTGACCTTTCCAAGCTCTGAGGAAGGCGAAATCCGCCGAAATGTCAGCTTGTACGTAAATAAAGAAATGAAATAACACCTCGTGTTTGCTAAACAGAAGTATTACCTGTATGACCTGTAGTTCCGTTGATCGTCGAGTGACTCGAGCGGACGCCAGTAAATCCTCCATTTTTCCCTATCGCGTGCAAGAGTAGCCCAGTGGGTTCTCCTCGCTTTAGGGACTCGTCGAGCATCATATCCTTCTTCTAGGCTTTTCGTGAAGAACTCTGACCACCGAGTCAGTGGTCTTCCTGCAGTACGTTTGACATCCCGAGGAATCCAATCACTAACAGCCCTTGTTTCCAAGAATCCGAAAATGAACCACAGGGAGGAATGCCTCATTATCACACGTGATATCGCGTAGTACTTAAGACTGCTGTTTTGATGTGGGAGGCACATTACGCTTCCATGTGACCACTTATCGGTTTGTCTCTACATAACATATTAAGTGGAAGACTTACAGAATGCGGGAACAACAACACGGTCTTGCTGGTCTTCCACTGAGTAGGGACCTTGCATTCAGAAAGATAACGTGTGAAGAGCGGAGCCAGTGTGCTTACGAGTACTGGCGGAAGGCTCTTCAGATGTTCTGATCTTATCCTGTCCGGACCTGGTGCTGTTCGATTTTTCACCACGAGGACGCCGACACCGCCTACTCCTCTACTTTCGCATGTTCCGAGGAACAGTTCTTCTCCAGTGTCATAGACAGCGTTGAATGGGTGGCGTCGTCTCGTGTCGGCGAGGCCGATGACGTTGTACCTTATCATTCTTGCTTGCGTGAGCAAGTCCTCTATCGAGGACTCGGATGCAAGTGTACGTGCGTTGTAGGTACAGATCGTCACTATAGTTCTTGATCCAGGCAGCTTCCATTGGCCCTGAGATTTTAGCAGCCTCTCCGTACTCGTCCTACCCAACGCTGCGAAATTGGGGGCTCTTTCGGGGTCAGGGGAATGAGGCCCGTTTTTTTACTGTGTTTAGCATACTTGATACCCACGTATAGCTTGCTGGGCTCTGAGCGTGGGGGCTGGTTATACTCACGGGTAGCTTGCCAGGCTCTCCCAGAGTGGACATGGCGCTTATTTGTTGGAGGCGACTCCTAACCGCCTCCCATATACTTCCCTGTCACTTGATTGCAGGCTTTTGGCCGAATTGACTCGTAGAATAGAATCCGCATAAAGCGAGAACACACCCACACTCGCATGCATGAATACGCCTAGCAAATGTGCCAATGTGCCAAGCAAATACAGAAAGTATGAACCAAATCTTCGCAGCAGAAACAGGGAGTCCATCCCCTGGATCCACCTGCGTCTCAGGAAGGAAAGGTCGCTTTTAGTCCGCGATTAGCCCCCTATCCGCCACCTGGGGACTCGCCACGTAGCCTTGCGACTAACCGGCTCGAGATCCGTCATATGAGGGAGATCCGTGGCTAAACAGAAGTAGGAAGAATTATTCCATCAATGCCGAGGTTAATAGAAAGTCGGACTTGGGTGTTACTAAAGGTATGCTGTTTAACAACCTCGCGATTGCTGAGAAATAAAACGGCGAATTCTTGTCGAGTAGCTTTTAACATTTTTAATCTGCTAAAAAATATTTACTCAATGTATTCTGTGCGCTTCAAATATAATTTGAAGCAGTTGCGGCGAGGTTTTCTTCAAAGGAAGATTTATTGCACTATTTATAAAAGGTCCACGCTTGTCTTTCGCCTCGATGTGGCGGCTTCGCCTTCGTGTCGAGTCAGGTCTTCTTCAGCGTTCCGTCTCCTCGAATGAGGCACACTCATTCAGTGGTGCCCTTTTACTCGGACATCGACATCGACATCGACTCGGATCATCGGCTCTGATGAAGACGAAGACGTCGAAACGTTATTTATAAAAGGTTTTCGAAAAAATGTTGCTCTCAGAACTCTATGGTTGTCGCGAAAAATGCTTCGGCTAAAGCTAGTTTTTCATGGACTTATGTATATTTCTTAGGAAGCACTTCACCATTCTTCAACCCTTGCCGGTACAACTATTGGAGCCGTTCTTCAGCATTCCCTTATATATTTATAAAAGGTTTTCGAAAAAATGTTGCTCTCAGAACTCTATGGTTGTCGCGAAAAATGCTTCGGCTAAAGCTAGTTTTTCATGGACTTATGTATATTTTTTAGGAAGCACTTCACCATTCTTCAACCTTTGCCGGTACAACTATTGGAGCCGTTCTTCAGCATTCCCTTATGTGGCGTAGGCCAATAATGGTAGTAATATCTGCATATGTTGTCCATCTAGTTCCTATAAAGTCATCGTTTCCTGCAAGTAGAAATGGTAGAATGAGATGTGTATGCCGCGTACGTCAGGCAGCTTAATGCTTTGCGGTCATCGTACTCATTAGTACCGGACAACGGGTAGGAGTAAATTCATATCGAATCTTGGAGCTGAACTTGAGTTTCCATTTGTGAGCAGCCCTTACCATTACATTGCAACATGATTTCTTAGCGTTTTTGTATTTCTAAGAGAAGGTGAAGTGTTCACAATATTTTTAAAACAGCTCAGGAAGTTTGCAAAAGTAAGAAATGAGTGAGAGATTGTGGAAGGTTCTGTATACCGACTTGACTAAAAGTTCGCAGCAATGGTCTTGAACAGTTCAGTGTTGCCTCTCATAAATAAGCTTCCCGTTTGCTTCATAACAGAACAGGTATTTATTTCCCTTTCATAGTGTACAAAGTCTCCGCAATGCGCATTGTTTTTCCTGTTGTGTGATAGACCTTGAGCTTTATTGGTAGCTCAAAAAGAAAAGCGGATGGAGTTGTATTTTTGATTGTTGAGAAAATGACGGGTTAAATACCTAAGATACAGGCGGTGTCGTTTTTTAGGATGGAATAAAGGACTTATTTAGTTCAGGTTCTTGACTACGGAAACAACGTGTACGTCGCTAACGTCACAATTGGTACACCACACCAGCAGTTTGGCGTCATGCTCGACACCGGATCGGCCATGTTTTGGTTACCGGGAAATGCTTGCGAGTGAATGATCTCTCGCGAACTCGCGAGACCCTGTTTAAAATTGGTCTGCTATAAAAATCAAGGATTACAATAGATTTTCGAAGTTCTCGCTTATAAACGCTTCTATATTCTTTTGTGACATGAGAAATTAGCCATCTAATTGTAAAGTGAGATCGGAATCTTTTATTTTAGGCTTTAAAAAAAAGTTTGTGTCAAAGCAAACTTATGACGGCGTTTTGCTATAGATAATAACCATTTAATTGAACCCATTTCTAATGAGAAATAAGTACCTATAGATGCTGTTTTGCCGACATTGCAAAACTGATATTCTAAAAAGTAGTAGCTGCTTTAGTGCCTCGTGTGCTAAGAGACATACGTTTGAAACCAATGCATCGAGCACCATTGTGGGAAGCAACAAGACATGGAAGAGAAAATATGGGATTGGAGAGGCAACGGTTCTCGGAACCGATATAATGAAAGCGGGTGCCATAGAGTCGAGACCAAAAAATATTTTTCACATTAAGCTATTGTAAATTTTTAGTTTGGAGGATCGAATGAGCAACAACTAGCGGTCCCGAACACCACTTTTGGTTTGGCTAAACACATCTCGGGTTTCAAGCATGTTCGTAAATATCTTCAAGTGTTGACTCCTTAGAAGACCACTGAAAAGAATTTTGATGCAGGATCTCAATGATGGGATTCTTGGTCTTGGCCTCGCTCTCCGCTCAGGCAATGTTGTACCACGGCTCATCAATCCTATTAATCAAAGTGTGACAATATTATTAGAAAGACTGCGCAAAGATATTTTATCTTTTACTTACTGCCTATTCATTTTTCATGGCAGGCTACTACGTGAAGTACAACTAAAAGGATACTAAGATGTGCTCAAAACTCGGTACCTTAACTGGATTTCGAAACCCACGTGTAATCCACAAGACCAACTGAGGCTCTCGCTTTGTCTTACCCTCAGTAATGTTTTTACTCTGTCAATGATATCAGCAATCGCCAGTTAACGGGAACCAGCTTCGGCTTAATTAGACTCACTGCGGGTTTTTGCTTACCAAATCACTAGAGAGAAAGATAGCAGCGATACTGTAAAAACATGCTGCAAGAGGAAAGCGAGGATTTCGGTTGATGTGGTGGACAACACATGAGCCAGCGAAAAGGATAAACGTGGGTTTAAACCCCACAGAGATTCCGACCATTGCTCACATTTCGGCATCCTTATGACTGTAGGAAGACTTTTGTGCTGATTCTAACCAGAACATTCGAAGATTGGATAAACCACTCTTCACTGTCTGGATGCAGAACCTAAGAGAGCTCAAAGGAACAGCTGGAGGCTTATTCTCTTACGCTGCAATCGACACCACGAATTGTGGTCCAGTCATTGCCTGCTCACCGTTGACATCGGCTACTCATTATCAATTTAAGCTTACAGACTTTTCATGATGATTCCTCAACATATTAGCCAACTAAAACTTTTTATTAACATTTTTATTAGCTTGACAATTTAAGAAACTTTTCATACTGAGTTGCAACGACGTTGCTAACACAGCTTTAATATCACAAGTGCTGAAAACTTACTAACAACTCATAGGTTCATTAATAACGGTTAAAAAAGGACAACAACTTCTTAGCAACTGCCGCTGTTAACTGAACGGTATTTATAACAGCTTCAGATTAGTTGCAGATGCACATAAATTCATACCTTTTATATTGTGTAGTAAAAATTTCAAGGTTTCCGCCATTGGAATGGGAAATTACACACACGCGGAAGTCTATGAAGCTGCTTCTGACAGAGATGCAACACTTATTGGCGGCCCAAGGATTGTTACCGACCAGATCGCTAAGATGGCCGGAGCTGTGGTATAGTGCTTTTAATTTCGAGCTTTATTCAAAAAGGGTGTATGTGGCGCAGTGGTTGGAGGCGCTGCTGAAGCGTGGAATCGACCACAGGGCCCATGGCATACCAAGCCCTCCATACCTCCGGGTTCGGCAAGGTGGTGCCAGACTTGTCTGCGAGGATAGCAGCACTGGCCCGATACACCGGTAAGCCACCGCGAGTCATTGTAAAGGCCAGACATGCATTCAATCACCTCCAACGGTACTCAATGAAGTCGAATGCTTGGCGCATACTTCAGGGATTGACCAACGCCGAGAGCTTTATCCCTTTTCCTTTTTAATCAAGACTCCAATTATTCCTCAAGATCGACTTTCTGTTAACCTCGGCACTGGATTATAAATGCGTCGTTTTTTTCCTCAGCATTCACGAAGTTGTTAAACAGCATACGTTTACTTCCATACAATAACAGACATACAACACAATGGTAGCTGACGTTTTAGCAGTATCGCCTTCTTCCGAGCCTGGAAAGGTACACCAATACGCAAACTGCTAGGTCAAACGCCTCAATAACACATACAGAAAGATGAGAATTTAAATGGTGGTCACACGATCAACAGCTTCTCGAAAAACCAACTGTTTCTTTACGTGCCTTCCACTGAGGAAGCGCCTCTGATCATCGTCGCATATGGCTGACGATTGCACCTCCCCACATCGACGGGATTGATACGACGGCACGGGACGAGATCACGTATGATTTTGGGGCATTCCTCCCTGTTATTCATTTTAGGGTTTCTGGCATTTATCCAAAAAGCTCCAAGAAGCTTGCTCGCTGGTGTTTTGGCATCCTGTGCGAGGATGGTGACTTTTATGTCAAAGTCGTCTCCGCTATGCATGCTTTTGTGGCCTATGCGTGCCTTGTCTTGCTTTTCGTTTGCCACCTGGGTTTTCTTTTATGCGGATTCATAAAAGTCTGCCCGTTTCGCCAATATATTCGTCTCCGCAATCATTACAACAGATCAGGTATATCGTACCTGAACTCATGCAATCACCGTCCTTGCCAAAAGGCAAATAACGCAATTTTCTGTTTCACATAGACGGTCATACAGGCGGCTACGAACTAATTGACAAGGGAGAGTATCAGGTGGTATTTCTACTATCACAACCGATTCCTCCAAACAGGCCCCTATTAAGCATTGTTTTATAGCTATACTTACTTCATCGCTTATAAAGGGCAGCATAAACGGGATTTCCTTTGGCCAAGTGTTTGGTCTTGGGGCGTCGCTCTCCTTTTAAACCTATCTCGTCGGGTTGCCATTTCGTAAGCATTGGAGACGGTTATTTGTCGAGCCAACTCGCGCGATTCCTCAATTCCTTCTTCGTACACACGGAGGTGGCTGTTCGAAACATGTTTCTCACAATCACCCTCTTTGTGTGTGATGGTTGGAAAGAAAGGAAATGAACGGGGATGTTTTTGTTACTTGGCTTGCGGTACCACTTTGTCATGTAACCGCTACTTGATAGGTTCACTCGAACGTTAAGAAATGGAAGCCAGTTCTTTTTCGGTTTCTTCCGGGTAAACTTGACGTACTCAGACTGCTCATTTAATAACTTAAAGCATTTGTCCATCTCCTCTTGAGTAGAGAAAATAACAAAGCAGTCATATATGTATCTGCAGTAGAGTAGCGGTCGGAAATAAATAACGGGGGCTTCTATTCTAGACATGAACGAGATGGCAAGACTTGGTGCCCACCGCTGTCCCGTTGCAAACCCTCTCATTTGCGCGTAATATTTCCCAGATCATCTGAAGATCGATCAGTTTAGGTGCTCCTTCAAGAGAGCCATGAGCTGCTGGATGGACAAGCTATGCATTTTCATTTTTTTTCATGTTCAACAAGAAGTTCAAAGATGGCTTGCATTGCGGAGTCATGCGATACGTTGGTGTAGAGTGCAGAAACATTGAAAGACTCCATCACGTACGCGTTATTAGGAGACGTGTTACGTAGCCGTTCTAGGAACATTTGGGTATTCGTGAGGTGAATTGGGATGTGGTTAAGCAGCTGGGTGGGTATTAAGCTTAGAAACCATGTTATTCTCTCCTTCGGCCAGTTTACGCAGCTGATGATGGGTCTAACCTTGAAGGATATTGGGTTGGATGACGCAAGATCATCAACCGATACCAACTTATGTGTTTTAATAAATATAAGACAGGACATGTTGTTCTAACTATTTTATAGTGAGAAATAAGAGATGGTTTTAAGCCTGCTGTTATTGCCACTTCGACACATTGGCTCTTACTCCAATTATTGTTATAACTCTAATTAATTTTTGCCATTTCTGTACCACGCTGCCGAGGACTTGTACACGATAAACTGTGACGCTAATCTACCGACCTTTGACATTACAATCGGGGCAAACAAGTATTGCATTAAGCATGTTAATTACATTTTTAAATAAGTTTTACCGTTGTTCCCTGTTTTTTTTAAGCAGTGCTTATCGAAATGTGCAGATAACTTTTTGCTCATATTTTTGCAGTTCACAGCAAGAAACTTTGAGTATTTAGACAGTTCGATACTTGGATACATGGACGGTCCGACTTCACGAGTGGTGCGGACCCCAGCGCATATGCCATTCGTTCCTTTCTCTCGCAATCGTAGTCCATGGTGGTGGTCTTGTTCGAGCATGGTATCGCTTGCGAGTCTCATACCGTAATCTGTAAAACAACTGCAGCTGCGGGTACAGCTGATTAACTTTCTTTACGAACACGTCTGCCCAACGTGTAGGTGGTTGCCCAAGGAGACGTTTGTATTCTCTTGGAGTCCACTCTACTGTTCTTTTTGTCCATCTGTCGTCTGTTCTTCTCATTATGTGACCGGCCCATCTATGTTTCGCTGACGATGTATATTCTCCTGGATCTCGAAGATGTGACAGATTTCGAAGGTCAGAGCTTTGCATTCCGGCTAGATAATGAGAGTACCGGTTATGTCTTCAAGAAGACATCGCTCAAGCGCTCTGTGAGTAGTGCGAAGAATTCTTGACATTATTGAAATATCAACCCACGTCTCTACACCATAACAGAGCGCTGGAAGGACCATAGAATCGAACACGTTTGGATAGGACTTCGTTCAAAATGTTCTCGTCATATACAGCTAGACTTTTTCCCCGTGGTCGATGAAGAGGGTTCTTTTCCAGCTTGCGGCTGAATCGAATCTTCGCGCGAAGAAGGCTGTGATCAGAACCAGTACAGAATGATGGGACTACCAATGTGTCAAGTAGGCACCATTTTCTGTTTGTCAGAATATGGTCGATCTCCGCATGAATGATGCCGTTAGGAGATTCCCATGTCCAGCCGCGAATTTCTTTCTTCTTGAAAAACGAGTCTCCATGGAAGAGACGTGCTGCCGAGTGGAGTCCTGCGAGATGGTTGCCATTCTAATTTCTTCCTGCTAATCCATAATTTCCGATCCTGTATTCGCTTTCGTTGGCCTTTCCTATTCTAGCGTTGAAGTCTCCGTCAACAAATTTATGATAAGGTTTTTCAGATGCAGATGACTTCCTCCAACTGATAGTGGAACGCACTTATTTCGTACTCATCAGCTGCGTCGGTTAGCGAGTAGCAGTTGATGATAGTGATCTTCTTATGATGCGACAGTTGAAGATGGTGGACAGCTATGCGAGGGGAAAGGATATGAGTCGACGAGATGGACAATGGACGGGTGCACGACAAAGCCTACGCCGCCGACATTTCGTGACGGGACCTTCTCTCCACGGGTCACAAAGGTGTCGTTGTCTAGTCGGCATATGTCGGTCTTCTCGATTTTTGTTTCTTGTAATGCGATCACATGAAATTTAATGCGATCTGCAGCTGCAAGAAGGGCGTGAAGATCGGCGTCTGTGGAGAGTGTTCTGGCATTATACGCGCATAGTAAGAAACTATCTCCGTGGCGTGTCGTACGTGTGTTTGTCAGATCCGGTTCTAATGAAGTTCTGCGCAACCCGAGATTTTCTGGCCTCTCACTGGTCGTCTCACCGCCTGACGTCATAGACGGGAGCACCCAGTGTGCGGGGTACTGAGGCTGGCCTATTGCTGGTCGTGCATCTTGGTCCTCCCTGGAGTCGTGACTTAACCTAGCAAGGGCGTATCCAGGTCTTCACCACGATGTGGATAAGAGAGAGGTGTGTTTTCGGCGTCGAATCCTTCGCTCGGTCTTCCTACTAGTTGATTCGGAGAGGTGTTGAAACCGAAAGAAGAAAAGAAAGTAGGAATGTAAAAGTAACCGACCGCTCAAGGACGATGCAGAAGCCGAAAGCCCAATATTGCAAGGTAACACGCATCACAATATTTAGACAAGAGGAAACAAATGCTATTTCGCCATTAGACCATTGGAGAACAGTGGTTTTCGACCTAAATGGATTCTTGGGCACCCATTCATCCAGCAATTCTGCAACATTTTCAACATCGGTCAAAAGCGTATTGGATTTGTACCATCATTTTAGAAGTAAATAATGTTCGAACATGCACTGTAACCGTTTAAGAATATTCACAAAATATAGTTGTTATTTCTGCCCACAATCTATCTTTCCTGCCATTCGTTTCCAATTGCTGGAGCTGCCTATATTACAAATCATCTCAACTTCTAAGTTATTGAATGGCAGGTTCTACTTTTTATCGCTCTACAACCTTCAGGTGTTCGTCATAGCATTGTAGATCATCGTCACTGAGACTCGAAATGGAAGAGCAACCCAAAAAATCATCTAATAGTGTTTTCCCTAAATTGTGGCTCCCAACCGAAATACTGTACCCACAAGAAGTTTGCATTATTTTTTTCCTCACCGCCATATTTGCAGTCTAATCTCTTTTAAGACAACAATTATCAACTTTTGCAAGCATTAAAGTATTGCGTTAACCTTAACCCTTTTATTTCCGGACTATAACATTTTCCACGTTTCCGATGGTGAATATTTCCTTCGTCTTTAACTTTGCTGTGACGTCGCGATTGTAAAATCGTCATCTCTTAGCTAAAAGTATAAAAGGGATGAAGCTCTCGTAGTTGATCAATCCCTAAGGGATGCACCATGCATTCGACTTCATTAAGCATCGTTGGAGGTGACTGAATGCATATCTGGCCTTTACAATGACGCGCGGTGGCTCGCCGATGTATCGAGCCTGTGCTGCTATCCTCCCAAACAAGTCTGTTACCAATTTGCCTACCTCGGAGGGATGGAAGGCTTGGTGGGCTATGGGCGCAGAAATCGATTCGCCGTGCGTGCCGCAGTGGCGCCTCCAACCACTGCGTCACACGCGCCCGGTCTCTCTTTATCGTCTCGAAGCCCACTGTGCAATTTTTTTCGTCTACCTCTAACTTGTTTTTCTTATTACATGACCGGCCTATGTGTGCCTCACTATCAGTTTTTCCCCTAGAGTTCGAAGCTGAGATAGGTACCGAAGATGTGGTCTGCGCATTCCTCCTAGATGTGAGTGAAGATTAAGTTTCAGAAGACATCGAAAGGCGAAACGAAGTTTAAGGAGAGTTGAGAGGAAAGCTGAGTCAAAAATTTGGTAGCAGAGTTTTTGCTCCGTTCTTGTCAATGGCTTCCTTGAGGGTCTGAATGCCACCTGTGGTGCTTTCCTTCTACTGTTTAACTCCGCTTTTATGTTGTTCTTCATGTTCATTGAACACCCAAGATATGATTTGGTATCTGTAGTATAGAAATAACCCGGTTTTATCTTTCTGCTTTCGCGCCGTCGATTTTCCATGGGCAGGGACTCCCACCGATTTATGCGCTGTCTGATCTCTTTTCTCGCATCGGTAAAGTTATTGAGTATTGTCTCTGCGTGGTTGGCACTCTTCGAATGGGGATGGGACCCTCGAAACGAAGACTTGGTAAAAATTTTGCATCAATGAGCATGCCATTCTCCTCCTAATCAAGCCTCTTACTTATCCACTCCAATGTCGTTGTGAACAGCTCTGGCAAGAAGGTGTCGCCTTGTCTAACACCTTTTTCCATAAAAATAGTTTGCGGTCGATGAAAATTTATGTGCCGAATTTATGATAAGAGGAAGATGGAGTTCTTGCATGGGTTGAGTCTATTTGGTCGACGACAGCTGAGAGATTCGCGTCTGTTTGGACCCTGTTAAATCCTTTTTCGTAATCGATGTAGGTTAGAATAAAGGGGATGGTACTCCCGAAAGTCTTCCATAACCCGATACACGGCTCGGATGAGCTTTGTGCGGCAGTATCGTCATCGAATTCTCGCTTACTCAACTAGTTGTGTCTCATCCTAGCTTTTCCATGTGCAAGACGAGCTGCTTGTAGAGTACAGTTGTCAAGAACATTGTACCACAGATAAGGAAATCATTTTGATCATCCTTTTCCTATATCTGAGGTTTTTCCCTGATAATGGCAAGATGTTACTTGCTTTTTAGAAAGTGCATATAGTTTATGGTTTCCAGCACGGAGGAGTTCCGCTGTAATATTATCGGCTCTTCGAGCCTCGCCTCTTTAAATGAAAGAAAAAGTTGAAAAATCAAAAATGTCGGGCGGTTTCGAAAATTATGAGCGAGAATAAAAAGTAAAGTCGATCGAAAAAACCACGTCTCATGCACAACAAGATCTCTTATATAGTACCTATGCCATAAATAGTAAATAAAAATAATTAATAGTAATCCTATTCTCCACAATGTCACACGTGTCCTATACTAACTATTTATAATTATCTTAAATCTATCTATTCATAATGTATAAGTTTTTATGCCGCTTCCATATGTAGCTTCGATAAAAGCCTCTGGCATACCGCCTCATTTGATGTATTTCTCCGCAGGTACCGTGCCATGTCCTGGGTCAGCACTGTCTTTAGTTTTCTGCACCCACCACAGAAGTAATACAGTTCATGGGCATTCATCTTCAAGTGTTCGCAGCGCTCGTTCGGTCTTTATCCAGGCCCTTAGCTCCTCAGTGCTCCAACTCTAGTGTCCGCCTAGCTTTCTTCAGTTGTATCACTTGTTCCTATTTCAATCTCGCTCGTATATATCCAGCTAGGCACATATCGTCACATATCACATATTATTATTGTACCGGTGTTATTGCTATAAACTGTGATAATCCAAGTTGGAGGTTGTCTACGGCAGTTGCGGAAAAAGTGCCGAGTGGCGAATTCATACAAACTCGGGCATTCCACGCATAGTTGACGGACAAAAGCCAAACCCGATCAGCACCCTAATCAACTGGTCTAGCACAGAATAGTGCATTGGCCAGGAATCGAACCTAGATCGCCGGCGTGGCAGGCGACCATTTTACCACTGAATCACCAGTGCTTAATTTCTTGAAAAGGTGCTTGCTCACTTGAAGTAGAGATGTCAAATACAGTGGGATATGAGAATAGGAGAATATTGACTAGGATAGCCAATCGATTGGCCTAGTGGTAGCGTTGAGGTTGATTCGGCATTGCCCTGTTTCTCGTAGAGCGTGTCGTTGGATTTTTTTCATGAACTTTTTCAGTTGTTGTTTGAGATACATGCTATCGACTTGCTGTCCAACATGATGTAGTTGGCAGACTATCGAATAGAGAGTTTAGCACAATATTTCTTCTAGTCGCTCGCTATTTGCTTGTGCTCTCTGTAGCCTGATCAATAGTTGATTTATGAGGGCTTGCTTGATGTTGTACTTGGCCTTTAGATGATCAATGACCATGGGATAGGATTCTAGCGAAATTTCGTTCTGCTTGATGAAAGTTCTAGCCTTCTCATAAAGAAAGTTTAATGGATAGTTCATTTTGAAATGGTCGTCCATCTGCCTAGAATGGACGGAGTGCTCGAATGCCCCAAAATGCTACCCGTTCCCATATATCACCGCTGCTGTTGGGGATGGGAATGAGTAGATTTGTCACCGGTGGAGCCGTATATTAGTCATTTTTAGAGCTGTTTTTTGTGCTGTTTAGTTCACTCTTCAGCTGGAGAAGGTTCTGATCGGATTTGGCTTTTGTCGTTTTGCCTATCTCTCAGCTAGCTCTATCGATCTTTTGCCATCAGCAATCACCCGTCAACGGGATTGATCTGGGGAGCCCGCATCGGTATTGAACCCAGTTAAGCTGAGGCACTAGTTGAAATCAAAATGTTTTACCTTTTATTTTCTGCCTACTAAAATTTTCACGGCAGGTTACTAAGCGAAATACAACCACGACGTTGCTGAGACATTTAAATATCTATTTAACACAATATATGTAATATATTTAAATAAAACGTAAAACATTGTGATTACAACTACAGCATCAGCTTAACTGGGTTCAATACCTATGTGGGCTCCCCAGATCATTCGCGTTGACGGGTGATTGCTGATGGCAAAAATCGATAGAACTAGCTGAGAGACAGGCAGAACGAAGGACCCGCATGGTGCGGTGGTGAACGCGTTACTCCCCGGAAAGGACAATAGCACGTTCGTTCCCCACCATAGACACCTACGGTCTAGAGTTTTGCAAATATCTGAGCAACGTTGTTGTTGTATTTCGCTTAGTAGCAAGTGATACAATTGAAGAAAGCTAGGCGGACACTAGAGTTTGAGCACTGAAGAACTGAGGGACTGGATGAAGACCTAGTGAACGCTGCGAACACTTGAAGACGAATGCCGATGGGCTGCCTGTATTACTTCTGTAGTGGGTGGGGCTTTGCCAGAAGGAACTAAAGACAGTGCCCAGCTCATGACACGGTACGTGCGGAGAAGTACATGAAATGAGGCAACAGGCTTTTATCGAAACTACATGTCGAGACGGTATAAAAACTTATACATTATGAATTGATAGATTTAAGACAGTTACAAATAATTAGTTAGTATAAGACACATATGATATTGTGGAGAATAGGAACTATTTAAGGAGTAGTTACTATATCTTATACATGTAATGCCATCGCTGCAGAGGAGGTCGAGCGCTTACCAGCCTTCCTGTTCTGCTTCTATGCTGTGCGTTGGCTGTTTACCGCTGTCCAGTTGAAAAAGTACGATTAAGTCGCACTCCAGCTGTCCGCTGCATTCCAACTGGATTTTGAGGAAAACTTGCTATAAGTACCGAGCCGAGGTCTGTTGTTTTGAAGTTTCATTCGTGAAGGTAAGTGGAACACAAAGAACGCCCGGCAGTGATCAATTCCTATGGTACACGCATTGGATTCGACATCATCCGGTTCGCTAATGTGATTAAGTGCGTATCTGGTGCATACAGATAATTTACATATACACATATATATTCTTTATATTCTTGTTGAGCAAACATGAAGTGTTATTTTATTCTTTATAACTTTAATGAAGCTGAGATATTTGCAAAACTCTGGACCGCAGGTGTCTATGGTGGGGAACGAACGCGCTATTGTCCTTTCCGGGGAGTAACGCGCTCACCACCACACCATGCGGGTCTTTCGTTTCGCCTGTCTCTCAGCTAGTTCTATCGATCTTTTGCCATCAGCAATCACCCAACTGCGGGATTGATCTGGAGAGCACAAATCGGCAATGAACCCAGTTAAGCTGAGGCCCCAGTTATAATCACAATCTTAACCGCTTTTTGTTTACTGCCTACTCTTTTTAATGGCAGGGTATATTGCGAAATATAACTTTAATGAAGCTGAGATATTTGCAAAACTCTGGACCGCAGGTGTCTATGGTGGGGAACGAACGCGCCATTGTCCCGCATAGTGTGGTGGTGAGCGCGTTACTCCCCGGGAAGGACAATAGCGCGTTCGATCCCCACCATAGACACCTGCGGTCCAGAGTTTTGCAAATATCTCAGCTTCATTAAAGTTATATTTCGCAATATACCCTGCCATTAAAAAGAGTAGGCAGTAAACAAAAGACGGTTAAGATTGTGTTTATTCTTTATTTACGCACAAGCTGACGTTTCGGTGGATTTCGCTTTCCTCAGAGCCCGGAAAGATCAAGTTAACTGCAAGCCACTCTGCTGAGCCCCCGGAAAGGGAACTCGTGGTTGGATGTGGCCTGGCGTCCAAGTTTTGCGATTATCTCAGCATCGTTGTGGCTGATATCGTATAATACCTAGCCGCGAAATTGTAGTTAGCACTAAATAAAGAAATAAACATAACGATTACGGCACATATTATTGACCTATATTTTTGTTTAGCAAACATGGGGTGCTATTTTAATCTTTATTGATGGAAAAGCTGACATTTCCGCGGATTTCGCCTTGCTCAGAGCCTGGGAAGGTCAAGTTGACTGCAATCTACTCTGCTAAACACCTCCATAACCAAACAGAGAAAACACCAAACCAGGATTTCAATTACATTGAACACAGAATGGCTTCATCGCACACTCACCGCTTTCTATGAGTCCTACACTAGATATGTCACATGGAGACCAACCGCGCAGAGTTTACATGGAAGCGTTTACAGTTTACAGTTCGCAGTGAAGAATAGTGAGTAGGTCAATGTTGATTTGCAACTCTATTAGGTCTAATGCTGAAGTAACTTTACGGAAAAAATTCGAAGACCTTTTGAGTAAATCACATAACACAGGTGCTTCGAGAAGGTATAGAAACACCGTTAGCGAACGTGAAATGAATCAGAGTAGGATAAATAATGTGCCTGAAAACCCAAGGTTAACCGTGTTAGGAGGCATGGTTCTCCCTGTCGGGCACGCCCGCTATTAGAAGTGTGCCCAAGCTTCTCTCCATCTGAACCCGCTTCTAAGATAACCTTGCGTAGGGTCGCATGCGACGAGGAATATGATCGGCTCATTGAACATCTTCACGTTAGCGCCATAAAAGCTGAGAGGTCACCAAGAGACGTCTGTCTCCAGAAACTCTCGAGCTAGTACGCCAGCATGGAATCCTACGAGCTGCGGGCAACCGTGAACTAACGTTAGAACTTGCGTAACAATGTAGACAGGAGATAAAAGAAGATCTTAAAAAGAGAAGAGCAGCACGGTCGGCAGATACATCACCTTCGGTTTGCTGATGATATTGTTCTTATAACACCAGACATTAGCTAAGTGGAACGTATGCTTGCGGACTTTGATAAAGCGTGTGGAAAGATTGGTCTTTGACTAAATCTCAAGAAAACGATGTTT
>MQTX01000161.1:455470-473923 GCA_009735665.1 Angiostrongylus cantonensis | reverse complement strand
AATTATTTACAGCCACCCTCCAGAACGTCATGCCAACATTGGAATGGGATAATATAGGAGTGAAAATAGATGGTCGGCAGATACATCACCTTCGGTTTGCTGATGATATTGTTCTTATAACACCAGACATTAGCTAAGTGGAACGTATGTTTGCGGGCTTTGATAAAGCGTGTGGAAAGAGTGGTCTTCGACTAAATCTCAAGAAAACGATGTTCTTGAAAAACGGATTGGTTTCGTTTGCCCCATTCACGCTCAACGGAACGAATATCTCCGAGTACTCCAGTTATGTCTGTCGAGGTCGGGAAATCAATATGATGAACGAGTTAGCACCAGAGCTGAGCAGAAGGAAACGAGCGGCTTGGGGAGCTTTCAAGAGCATAGAGGATGTAGTGAAGAAGACAAAAAAACACCCGACTCCGTGCTCACCTTTTCGACTCAACGGTTCTTCCTGCGCTAACGTATGCGTCAGAAACCTGGTCTCTGTGTAAGCGGGACGAGTGATCACTCAGCGATATCGAACGCGCCGTCGAAAGAACGATTGTAATAGTATCCCGTTTTACACAAATAAGGGATCGGATGCGTAGCTCCGACCAGCGTCAACGATCAAAAATCAAAGATGCCATTCTATACGCCAAACAGTCGAAGATAAGGTGGGCCGGACACGTAATGCGTATGAATGATAACCGATGGACAAGAGCTGTTAGTGACTGAATTTCTCTGGATGTCAAACGTACTGCAGGAAGACCACCCACCCGATAGTCAGAGTTCTTCACGAAAAACCTAGAAGAAAGATATGATGCTCGACGAGTTCCTAAAGCGAGCAGAACCTACTGGACTACTCTTGGACGCGACAGGGAAGAATGGAGAATTTATTGGAGCCCGCTCGAGTCACTCGACGATCAACGGGACTACAGGTGATACAGGTGATACAATTTTAATGGCAGGTTACTAAGCGAAATACAACCACATCGTTGCTGAGATTTTTGCAAAACTCTAGACCGTAGGTGTCCATGGTAAAAAACGAACTCGTTATTGTCCTTTCCGAGGAGTAACCTCTTCACCACCACACCATGCGGGTCCTTCGTTTTGCCAGTCTCTCAGCTAGTTCTATCCACTGCTCTACCTGCGATGCGGAATTTTGCAAATGTCTCAGCATTATGAAACTCACCAAAGACGTTACTAGACGAAGGAACAACTTCACATTTTGCTTTTTTAATGTTTTGCTGCCTTCACACCCTTTTCACCGGCATCACTCTACGTGGGTCAAGCCCAGACTTGTGCGAAAATCAATTCTGAGACACTAATGAATATAGAGAGGAGCTTTTCTAGGCGGACAGTTGGAACTAGGTCCGTATTAAGTTATCGGACTAATTACAGGAAACCGCCCAAATTTTTCCGTACACGTCGTTGGGAACCACTCAACTAAAAGAAGCAAAGAGATTAAATTTGCTGCTAGTAAAATAATAAATAAATACTGCTAAAACATCTGAATCAACGAAATAAGCACCAGCTAATGGTGATATGTGGTGAGACGGAAATATACGACATATTTAAAATGGTACAGGAAACCAACAGAAAGTCATTAGGTTCTATTTTTAGTACCGCCTCATCTTTTTAAAAGCCAATCAGCCATTGTTTCACGTGTGGCTCAAATTCCGACTAGCATTATTTTTAGAACAAATATTGACAGGCATGTTTATTCAGGGGCAGTGGATAATCGACAGACGATAGTATATTCAGATGATATCCGATTTATTCAGCGATTGTCTGCTTTTAAAATGATAATGAAAACCCGACTTCCTTTTGTCCTATGTCGAAGATACTACAGAATTGACGTATGAATGGAGTACCGAGAACCCATTCTGGTCCGAACCCAGGCCACTCCAAAGAAAATATTGCGAAATAACACTTGTTACTTCTTGTCTAAATTTCTAATTTTTTTTGAATGTGCGAAAAAAAGTTGGAAAACTCATGGCGAGAGTTAATAAGAAAATTTCGTTGTATGTAAGTAAATAAGTGAAACTAAACTTAAGAATGTAGTTTGCATCCTCGACGGCATACATGTTTTTCCCGGTTACGAACTCAAGAGTGGAATCCGAGGCATTACAATTTATCCTAAAGATGCTATCGGTAGCGTTGTACTTAAATAGATCTCTTTAGCAGATGCACTAAACGTAAAGTCCAAAACGTTTATACCACAGCTCCGGCAGCATCAGCAAACTTTTGGATGACCACTTTTGGCCCGCCTATGAGTGGCGTGCCGGTGTCGACGACAGCTTTGTACACTTTCGAGTGCGTGTAGTTTCTCATTTCAACGGCGGACATCTGAGAAAATGCACTACTAAGAGCCTAGTATCGGCTCATCAAAAACAGTTCGGAACTTTAAACTGTTGGATGATACAATAGTTTCGTAGGCGATGACTGCACCGCAATTCATTGTATCACTTCCACCATAAGTGAACAGACCTCCATGAGTTACCGCGGCTGTTCCTCGTTTCGCCATCCAAACAGTAAAAATCGGCTTGTCCAGTAAGGCTTAAAATGTTTTCAGGCGCAAACATCGCTAAACTCATCTGTGAATTATTTTTATAGTAGTATTCTCTCACTTTGGTAAATGACATTAGTGAGAGGTGCCATAATATCGCTATCATCATTGATAGCGAGGCCGAGTCAGACGAGTCACTGCCTTTGTTATCCCAAAGCACGAAGTCCTCATGGAGTAGTAGTGGAGTAGTAGTAGAGTGGATCTTGTAATTATCGCGCAGATTTTCATCTTTCTGTTTTGCTGTTGAACCGTTTGATCTAGTAAGCTGCGTATTAGTGTATCCTTCCAGGCTCTGAAGAAGGCGATTCTTCCGAAACGTCAGCTACGATTGTGTTGTATGTCTGTTGTTGCATGGAAGTAAACGTATGCTGTTAAGCAATCTCAAGATTGCTGTAAAAAAACGACGAATTTACAATCCAATGCCGAGGTTAATAGAAAGTTGATCATGGTAACTATTACGAGATGTACCAGCAAAACACTTTCGACTTGTGAAAAAAGCATTTCCACTAAGACAAAGACTGTCTTAGCTAGCCAGAAAATCAATTTTCTCCACCGCTGTTTTCAATATCGAGTTTTATCGAATTTCATACAACGAAAACGACTTCACGAGATATGCGGTCAGCCAGAGGGCAGCCAAGAAGTACGAGGATTTGAAATGGAATTACTTTGAGCTGCACTACGAGGCAAGCAAAACGAGACGTTCCCTAGGATCAAGAAGTGTGCGACGAAGGAACATTTTTGTGCCTTATATTTGGAGGACCAACTTTGGACAAGAATAGTTGGCAGGTTAATGTTGATATGCGATTTTAATAGGTCTAATTGCCAAAAAAACCTTACAACGAAAATTCGAAAACCTTTTGAATAATTCACATATTTCAGCTTCAAGAAACAACCGCAAACAAATTATTTACTCTTCTTATAATAGTCAAAGCACGGTTGATGGTGCACGAAGAACATCTAAGATCACAGTACTTGGAGGTATGACCTTACCTGAGAACGCGGTTCACTACTTGAATTGGGTCCAAGTTTTTCACCATCACAACCCATTTCTAAAGTAACTGTGCGTAGGATCGCATGCAACTTGTATGAACTTCAAGATCGACTCCGCTATAAAGCCAAAAAAGAAGCACTGAATAAAAATGAAAACGAAAAAACGGCGCTATTACCACCATCTTTTTTCCCCAGAGCGTTCTTCAGACAGCAGAACCCCAATGTCGAAATTGATACAAAATTTCGCATGTTTTCGGACGATGTTCTCAAAACCCTTTCCCACTATCGCGATAGGAAGGATATCTCTAACCTCACAGCTGCGCAAAAATATGGTGTGCGAGAAATTAGGATAAAGTATAAAGGATAAAGCTCTCGGCGTTGATCAATCCCTGAGGGATGCGCCATGCATTCGACTTCATTAAGTATCGTTGGAGGTGATTGAATGCATACCTGGCCTTTACAATGACTCGCGGTGGCCTACCGATGTATCAAACCAGTGCTGCTATCCTCCCAGACAAGTCTGGTACCAATTTGCCGACCCCGGAAGGATGGAAGGCTTAGTGGGCCATGGGCATATTCCACGTGCGTGTCGCAGTGGCGCCTCCAACCACTGCGCCACACGCGCCAAGGAATACAAACAACAATACCGAAAACTAAACAGTCAACGGGTCAGCGTGGCAAAGGTTGCTGGCTAAAACCATCGGTTTTTTCGCACCTTAAAATCAACAAACCAACATGTCCAACACGCACCCTTTGCGAGAAATTAGAGAATTAATAAATTCAAAGACCATTGGCCTATCAGTTAGTGATGAAGGGAGAGACTTTGTAGTTATTGCTCGGCAGCTAGATGTTATGATAACTGAGGAAATCTGAGTGATGCTACCCTTCATCTCCCATCATCTGAAAGGGAATACAAAGGGAACAGCGAAAACTAAACAGTCAGTGGTCACGTTCAATAAACGGTCAATAAAGGAAAAGAGTTCGTAGTTATACTTCGCCAGTTAAATGTTAAGATAACGGAGGAACATCTTATTGATGTTACCCTTTATCGACCACCGTCTGTAAAGGAATACAAAAGACAATACCGAAAACTTAACAATGAATGGGTCAAAATAGCAAAGGCGGCGAGCTTAAACCATCCGTTATTTCGCATTTTAAAATAGATCGACCAACATGTCCCGTTTTATAGTTACTTATTAAAACACATTAGTTAGTATCAGCTGCTGAAATTGCGTCTACCAATCCACTCTCCTACAAGGTTAAACCCATTATCAGCTGTGTAGACGGGCCAACCGATAGAATAGCACGGCTTTTAGGCCAAACACTTATCCAACTGCTTAGCCATATTCCAGCCCACCTCACGAACACTCAAATATTCCTAGAACGTCTACGTAACGCGTCTCCTAACAACGCGTACGTGACGGAGCCTTTCGATGTTTCCGCGCTCTACACCAACGTATCGAATGACTCCGCAATGCAAGCTATCCTTGAACTTCTTGTTAAACATGAAGGAGAAATACTAATGCATGGTTTATCTATTCAGCAGCTTATGGCTCTCTTAAAAGAGTGCCTTAACTGCTCGATCTTGAGATGGTCTTGGAAATATTACGTGCAAATGAGAAGGCTGGCAATGGGACAGCGGTTGGCACCAACTCTCGCCATTGCGTTCATGTCTAAAATAGAAGCCCCGGTTATCAGTCTCAGGCCAGTACTGCACTGCAGGTATATATGTGATTGCTTTGTTATCTTCTCTACTCAGGAGGAGATGGACAAATGCTTTGAATTATTCAGTGAGCAGTCAGAGTACATTAAGCTCACCCGGGAGAAACCGAGAAAAAACTGGTTTCCGTTATAAAACGTTCACATAAACCTATCGAGTAGCGGTTACATGACAAAGTGGTACCGAAAACCAAGCAACAAAAAATCGTGATTCATTTCCTCTCTTCCCACCCTTCACACACAAAGAGAGCGCTTGTGAGAAACATGTTTCGAGCAGCCACTTCTGTGGGCACAATCAGTGTACTAAAGGAAGAATCGCGCTACTTGGCTCGGCTAATAGCCATCACCAGTGGCTACGAAATAGTTTCCGCACGAACAGGATACAAAAGTATAGCGAACACGATTTTGAAGTAAAAGTCAATATCCTTGCACAGGAGACTAAAACACCAGCGCAAAAACCTCTTGAGGCTTTTTGGATAAATGCCGAAAAACCTACAATAAATAGCAGGGAGGGATGCCCAGAGGCCACACGCGACCTGGCTCCGTATATTCGCATCATTTTCTGATTTGGGTTGGTGCAGCCATCAGCCATATGCGACTGTAATCAGCTGTTCTAACCTTCCTCATTGAAAGTTATGTAAGAAAGCGGTGAGTTTTCCGAGAAGCTGTTGATCATGTAATTGCCATAGAGTTTTTCGTATTTTTGTAAGTGCTATTGACGTGTGTGGCCTAATAAATTGTATATCAGCATACCCTTCCAGGCTCTGAAGAAGGCAATACCACCGAAACGTCAGCTACTGTTGTATTGTAATGTGTTTTTCTATGGAAGCAAATGTATGCTGCATAACAACCTCGCGATTGCTGAACAAGAAAACGATGTTTTCATATTCCAATGCCGAGGTTAATAGAAAGTCGATCCTGGGAACGAAAGTAGATTTCAGAGCAGTACATCTGGTAAAATTTCGTGCTTATTTCTTGTATACCGAACATTCTGCATTTTAACGCACAACTGAAAATAGTGAGAATTGATATTTAATAAAATTTTCTTAAATTTGATCACCAAGCAACCTATTGTTTTTTTTTACAGGCAACTTCCCTTTTAGAAAACTTGCCGAAGCGTTTTGATTGAACTGAGGCAAAAGAGGGCAAAAGAACTTTTGAAGTGATATATTCCCACTCCCTCAAACATGCTGTTTAAATAAATTCATACTAATAAATATTATGAAATAAGTACAGAGTTTGTTGGTTTAAATTCTATCTACTCCCCAGGTTCCGACTGCGTTCTCTTATCAATAGTGTTCACTTCTTCATTGTGAGTGCAAAGATTTCTCTGTGGATGGATGGCTCAATCGTGTGGTTGTTCAAGACTAATAATTCAGGAGCGTGTTTGGAAGTTTGCCCTAAACTGTTCGACCCTAAATCTGATTTCTTAGGGCTTAGGCTGGCAACATAGTGACCAATGTGTGATGAACAAACTGCATTGGGAATTTTAACCTTGACTCCAATTTTTTCTGTAATATTACCAAAAACGTTGCATACGCCAGTTACAGAAATATCCCGAAACAATAATGATTTTTTTTCGGATTATTAAGCTGACACGAAGTTGATAAACTAGTTTACTTGGTTAACATTTTAGCGTCCTCGCCTCCTTCAAAGCCTGTGATCAGAGTCAGAGGTGCACACTAGTTAGTCTTCTTAATGTGGTGCCCGCGTTGTTGCATCCAGTCAGATGTCGGACTCAAAGTTAAATGACGGCTAGTTTGAAAAATACTGACTTGTCCCTCAATTTAGAAATAAGAAAAAGTGATCCGTGTTGCTGGCGTTGAAGAAGAGTTCAACTGCGAGCGCAAAATAAAACAGCCCGGCCGAGGTTAATTGAAAGTCGATCCTGGGAACTTACGTCTCATTCACATTCGCCATTTCGTTGCAGGATCGCATGTAAAGGTGCATGTTACCCAAGTGAATTTTAGATTTAAAAAAAGAGTAATGTGTTTAAGGCCAACTGGAACGACTATGTCAAATCTTTGTGAACAGATAGTTTAACTGCACAAAAACTAAAGAGAAAGTGGAAAAAAATTGTTCGTTTAGTAAGGAACCCAAGAGTGGCAAAAACGAGAGCCGTCAAGGTTTAGAGAAATTAACCCTCATGAAGACGATGTCGTGCACCTGGAATAATGACATTTTAAGCAGACTTTACATCTCTGTTGCTGGAAACAATTTACTTTAATCAAGCGAATAGGTTAAAAAGAGCAACACTTTATTTGGGAAATGTATCCAGTGATCTTCCCGACGGTTCACCGCCTCATCGCGGTTGGGAGGTGTTTCGATGTACAGCGGTGGGATTCGTCTCTCCGGCCGAGTCTCCCAAGCTGAGAAAGAGTTCGGCATTTTCACCAGGAAGCCTAGCTAAGAGTGAACCAATATTAGGATCCACCACCGCCTGGGTATCAAAGTCCTCTGGTGGCAAATCTCCCTCTGATCCACAAGGGCTGCGACTACATGTCGTGGCGACGACTTAGGGCAGACTTTCGTTGAGATTCCAGAGAACCACAATAGCTTAATCATCATATCTCTGAAAAATGGTCATTATGCTAGGGCCCGCACAACTAGTGAGGATGGGCCGCTCAAGTATCAAGTAACAAGAAAGTTCTCACAGATAATGAAGAAACCGTAACAGTGTACTGCAGTTCTTTTTCAACATTTTCTGCATCACAATCTCCTATAACGTGGCATAATTCGATTCCTGCCTAGATAGACGATGTCGTGGTTTTTCTAAGAAGTTCGTACGAGATTGTTACAAATGTTTATTGTGGATACCGTTTGACGCTATCGCCTTCAGTATCGCATTGATTCAAATTCGGTATCCACAGCAGTCGTTTATTAGCTATAATAAAAAATAGCGACGAACGCTTGTAAACTTAACAATAAATTTGGCATTAGTCATCTAAGGTTAAATGAAATTTTGTATTGAAAATGTTGCTACACTACATGTCAGCTAATGTTGTTCCGACTGCAGAAGGATCGATTGTCGCAAAGAGAACAAGTAATTTTGGCTGGTAATCGAACAAAAACTGACCTGAACTGTATGAGATCACTTTATCCTAGTGGTGTGGAACTGTCCAGTTATAGGTCAGTGCGGGGCGACAGGGCTTCTGGAGCAACCTATTAAGTTCCACTTGGTTCGATATGGCGCCCCAAACCGCAAAAAACCACCGCTGCGGACACTGAACTCAAATCATCGTGTCTTTGACGAGGACGATGATACCGAAATGTTTGCCATGATAAAAATATGCAGGAATCTCGTTTGAATTTTTCAATAAGCTAACATAATAAGAGTGTGTCTGAACTTCCACAGTTCTTCAACCAATGTTTTTCACGAATCTGGTGTCGAATAAAATCGGCATAGGAAAGCTGTTCAATGGGTGACGTAATTAATTAGGAGTGTTTTTACAGCCACTGTTCAGTGCAGTCATATAAGGGGAATATCCAAACAATTTTCGATTACTATTTCTGCTGTGTCCTCGCTTCTATGCAACTGTAGTGTCACTGTTTTACATTGAGGCAGATTCTCCCTCATTTCAACTCAAAACCTTGAACTATAAAGAAGCTTTAACTTATTATTTACTGCCCACTCTTTTTAACGGCAGGATATATATTGCGAAATATAACTTTAATGATGCAGACTCCGGCTTGGTGTGGTGGTGAACGCGTTATTTCCCGGAAAGGATAATAGTGCGTTCGTTCTCCACTGCAGACACCTGCGATCTGGAGTTTTGCAAATATCTCAGCATCATTGAAGTTATATAAAGAAGTTTTTTGGAGATTCACTTAGTTAGTTCTATTTCACTTCAAGAAGTCTTTTATAGATTGAGGAAAGATTACAATGTTGGTTTTTCTTCTGCTGACAGCACATTTGAATCCAATTCATTCTCAGCTCCAACGTTGTGCCAATGAGGGAGTGGGACGTGAGTGTTGTTATGGGCAAAGTAATGTTGATTTAACGAAATTAAAGTCGAATATCACATTCCAATCTAAATAAATGGAAGCCAGCACGAAGTATAGATGTTTTCAATTAAAACGTTCTGTAGATTTCATAAAATATTCGGCCTTCATCCAAAACTTTTCAACGACTCGAAAGGATATCATTGATGAAAAAACAAGATTTCTGAAAAAACTTCTTGAAGAAAACGAATGTATTAGATTCACTTGGAATTTCTTATTAGCCAGAAAAAATAGATAAAAAAAACTCTAAAAAGCTCTCGGCGTTGATCAATCCCTGAGGGATGCGCCATGCATTCGACTTCATTGAGTACCGTTGGAGGTGATTGAATGCATATCTGGCCTTTACAATGACTCGCGGTGGCCTGCCGATGTATCGAACCAGTGCTGCTATCCTCCCAGACAAGTATGGTACCAATTTGCCGACCCCAGAGGGATGGATGGCTTGGTGGGCCATGGGCGCATTCCATGTGCGCGTCGCAGTGGCGCCTCCAACTACTGCGCCACACGCGCCCAGAGAAAATAGATAATAGGGGATTTTGTATACTATTTGAAAATCTTTATTAAAAGTACAAAAAAATGACTTTGGTGACATTAACTTTTATTTAGCCTGTGTTCTTGACATGTGCCCGTTACCAACAGCCACTTGTATTACAACTGCAGACGACCAATTATGCTGCGAAAACTCGAAGGTTAGTGAATACCGGTAATTGCCATTTCTTAATTTTTTTTTACTCTAAAGGCGAAGGGTGCAGTAGTGGTGATGTAGTCCATTATGTACAAAGTGTTGATTCGACTTCGGATTGTGCCCAGAAGGACTCCTATTTCGTCGGGTTGAAGGGATCAAGAAATCGGTACCGGCGATGTCCGGGACCAGCTAGCCTGTTCTAATCCACCCAGGAAGACCCTGTCATAGCTACAAGACTCGAGAAAAATCAACTCTACCAGTAGTTTGCAGCATTTATAAAAAAGACGAGAAGGTTTCCTACACCACATCCGAACCAAAAAGAAATGAGCTCGAAGACCAATGTGTATGATGAATGAGGGGAAATGAATCGAATGCAAAGAGTGCTGGGATCCGCACAGTATAAGTGAACAGAAGTCGTGTAAAATATTTTAAGAAAAGGCAAACTTTTTTTTGATCTTGCCATAACACCTTTATTAAAATACAAGACAATCCATCTTCATCATGTTGAGCAAACGCGAGGTGTTAATTTTATTCTCTATTAACGAATAAGCTGACGTTTCGGCGGACTTCTCCTTCCTCAGAACTTGGAAAGGTCAGGTTGACAGTCTGTTCAGCCAAACACCTATACAACCAAAAAAGAAAACATTAAACCAGGATTTCAATCACATGGAACACAGCCTTGCACATTCACCGCTTTCAATGAGGCTTCCACCGGGTATATCGCGTGGAGACCACCTGCGCAGAATGCACATGGAAGTGTAATGTGCTCTTTCCATCAGAATAACAATCTTATATGGTGCCGAAATGGTAGTATTTACCCAGTTGTTTAAACACATTCCAGCCCATCTTACGAATACCCATATGTTTTTAGATCGTCTACAAACTGCGCAACCCAGCAGCGCATACGTGATGGATTCCTTTGACGTTACCTCCTTTTACACAAACGTGTCGAATGACTCCACAATGCAAGCCATATTCGAACTCCTTATACAACACGATGGAGAAATAAACATGTACGGCTTCAAGATAGAGCAGTTGATGGCACTCTTAAAAGAATGCTTGAGCTGCTCAATTTTTAGATGCTCCGGAAAGTGCTGCGCCCAAATAAGAGGATTGGCAACTGGAAAACGACTGGCACCGAGTCTTGCCATTGCGTTTAAGTCTAAGGTGGGACCACCAGCGATCGATCTCGGGCTGTTACTTCACTGTAGACGTTTCGAATTGTTGAGCAAACAGTGAGAGTATATCGAGTTCACTCGAGAGAAACCGGAAGAAAACTGGCTGCCATTCTTGAACGTCCAAAGTAACCTGTCAGAAAATGGCTGCATTTCGAACTGGTACCGAAAGCCGAATAGTAAAAACATCTTGGTTCATTACTTCTCCTCTCACCCCTCTCACACAAAAAGGGCGCTTGTAAGAAGCATGTTGCGAACAGCAACCAATGTGTGCACGGGAATTGAGCAGAGAGAGGAGTCTCGGAACTTGGCACGGCAAATGGCCATCTCTAATGGCTGCGAAACTATAGCGCGGAATATGTGTAGGAAAAATCTTAGGCCCCTAAACGACAATATTACCAATAAAAAAGTTTCGTTTATTTTGCTTTTTATTTTAAATGAAGTAAATGCAGCTATAAAACGCTATTTAGAAAGAGACGGCCTAGAGAATTCGATAACGATAAATGAAATTCCACTGAGTAGTCTAAGACGCCAGCCAGTTCGTTACCACCAATATGATTGTCTATGTAAAACGCAAAATTGCATACTTCGTCCTAATAATGGAGATGGTGATTGCATAAGCTCGGGTATAGTCTATCTGATCTCTTGTAAAGTGTGCGGAGACGAATACCGAAACGGGTAGACCACTCTGCATCCGTATAAAAGTACAACTAGTCGGCAAACGTAAACCAAATACCCCACTAGGCACGCATAGGACGCAGAGATATAACGGAGAAGATTTTGAAGTAGAGGTTACGATCCTCGCGCAAGAATCGAGAACACAAGCGCGTAAAATTCTTCAGGCATTCTGGATTAATTCCAAGAATCCGAAAATGAACCGCAGGGAAGAATGCCTCATTATCACGCGCGATATTGGGCAGTATATAAAACTGCTATTCTGATGGGACGGGTACATTACGTTTCCATGTGAACACTGCGCGATTGGTCTGCACATAACATATTAAGTGGAAGGCTCATAGAAAGCGGTGAGTGTGCAAAGACTCTGTGTTCAGTGTGATTGAAATTTTGGTTTAGCATTTTCTCTGTTTGGTTATGGAGGCGTTTGACCATGTAAATTGCAGTCAACGTAACCTTTCCAGGCTCTGAGGAAGGCGAAATCCGCCGAAACATCAGCTTGCACGTAAATAAAGAAATAAAATAACACTTCGCGTTTGCTCAGCAAGAATGCGAAGAATTACTTGATCAATGCCGAGGTTAATAGAAAGTCGGACGTGGGATTTATTACGAGTCCTGCTAAAGTAAACCATTCTTAAATCTTTACTATAAACAATAGCAGATCATCGTAGATTGGAGTGAAATTTTCTGACTTGCGACTCGCATTATTCAACGACTGCTGCGGTTCCTGTGAGAACAGCAATAGTCGGTACATCGCTCGAGAACCACTTAAGAAACTGCCGTATTGTTGTCACTCGTTACTGCGTTATTACTATTGTTATTTTAATTTCCATGTTTACTCTTCGTTTTCTGCCCACTACAATTTATTTTCTGCCTTCTGCTTAGTGTTGTTGCTGTTGTTAATCAATATTATCTTTATTATAATAACTACCTACATTGGAAATAAATTAGGTGAAATTAATGCACAATATGACTGATGTGATATGACCTAAATACCAGTGCTCTTCGAAAATATTTACAGGTAATCAACGATACCACTGGCGACACCACTACCACCACCACTCCCACTACTACTCCCACCACTACCACCACCACTCCCATCACTACCACCACTTCTCCAATGATTACATCGGCTGCACCTACCAGTACCGTCACATCCACTTCCACCATTACCACCACCACTCCCATTACTACTCTCACTACTCCCACCACTACCACCACTACCACCACCACTCCCATCACTACCACCACTTCTCCGATGACTACATCTGCTACACCTACCAGTACCGTCACAACCACTTCCACCATTACCACCACTACTCCCATTACTACTCCCACTACTCCCACCACTACCACCACTACCACCGCTACTCCGATGACTACATCCACTACACCTAACAGTACCGCCACAACCACTCCCATCACTACCAGCAGTACTTTGATCACTACATCCACCACCCCTATCCCTACCACCACCACTACTCTCATCATTAATAACTCCACACCTCTTACTAGCTCCAGCGTTCCCATCACCACCATCCCTCCCTCCTCTACTCCGATCACTTCCACCACTGCTCCCACCCCTTCCATCACTGCCACCACTACTTCTGTCATTACTACCACCACCATTCCCACTACTACCACTACTCCAGTCACTACATCCACTACCCCTATCACTACCACCAATCCCATTGCTACTTCGACTACTCCATTTACTACCGTGACCTCGCCAATCACTACCTCCTCTTCCTCCGTTACTAGTAGCACCACGAACACTCCAATCAGTACTACTACAACAGCGAATATATCAAGTAAGTTTTCTAGTGCTTGTATTATATTTCACCTAATTCGTTATTCCAAATATTATTTTTTTACTTGTTTTCAACTTCCGATAATTCCTTACGGGGAAATAGCGAAGGATCCTGTTCGATGATGTGGAATTATTTAAAAAATAACATTTTTTCCAAACACATTTTGGGTATGTGGCACCTGAAATGTATTATGTACGTGCGTGGGGAAGGGAACTGAACGAAGTGCATTGATTCAAAGCATTTACATTCAAGTGGCTCAGTTTCCACAGAAGACCTGTCTCCTCGCACTTCTCACTTAATCGATAGTTTTTCCAAAAGAGATGTTATGTAAGAAAGTCGTGTGAAAAGATATTTCCTATCCATAACAATGAATATTGTCTTCCTTATCGTTTGTTATCCTCGAAGTATCCGCATTAACTTGCAAAGATGGTTTTCCAGACAGGCACATTTTGCGTTTAGAGACTATTGCTGTTGAGTAAAGCATTGACCACAAAAAATGTTACCGGTTAGAGTGGTACAGAAATTTTTTTGCTTTACTAAAAAGGTTTAATTACCCAAGTTCGAGGTTTTAACACCTTTCCGAATCTACTAGTAGGAAAACATAGCGAAGGATCCGACGCCAGAAACACACTTCTCTCTGATCCACACCGTGGTGAAGACCTGGATACGCCCTTGCAAGGAGGTTAAGTCAGGACTCCAGGGAGGACCAAGATGCACGACCAGCAATAGGCCAGCCTCAGTACCCCGCACATTGGGTGCTCCCGTCTATGACGTCAGGCGGTGAGACGACCAGTGAGAGGCCAGAAAATCTCGGGTTGCGCAGAACGTCATTAGAACCGGATCTGACAAACACACGTACGACACGCCACGGAGATTGTTTCTTACTATGCGCGTATAATGCCAGAACACTCTCCACAGACGCCGATCTTCACGCCCGTCTTGCAGCTGCAGATCGCATTAAATCGCATCTAATGTGATCGCATTACAAGAAACAAAAATCGAGAAGACCGACATATGCCGACTAGACAACGACACCTTTGTGATCCGTGGAGAGAAGGTCCCGTCACGAAATGTCGGCGGCGTAGGCTTTGTCGTGCACCCGTCCATTGTCCATCTCGTCGACTCATATCCTTTCCCATCGCATAGCAACCATCTCGCAGAACTCCAGTCGGCAGCACGTTTCTTCCATGGAGACTCGTTTTTCAAGAAGAAAGAAAGTCGCCGCTGGACATGGGAATCTCCTAACGGCATCATTCATGCGGAGATCGACCATATTCTGACAAACAGAAAATGGTGCCTACTTGACACATTGGTAGTCCCATCATTCTGTACTGGTTCTGATCACAGCCTTCTTCGCGCGAAGATTCGATTCAGCCGCAAGCTGGAAAAGAACTCTCTTCATCGACCACGGGGAAAAAGTCTAGCTGTATATGACGAGAACATTTTGAACGAAGTCCTATCCAAACGTGCCTGGCAGATTAAAGAAGACCCGACCGAAGACTACAAGCTGCTTGTCGAAGGACTGAAAAGCTGTTCCGAATCCGCTTCAGTTCCTCAGACAAGAAGATCGGACCGCATTTTCACCACTACTAAGGAGTTGCTCGAAAACAGGAAACTGAAGCTTGATTCCACTGCAACACGCTTAGCGCAGCTAGTAATACATGTGAGCTGCAGAATAGCTCTGCAAGAAGATCTACAGCGGTACAAACAGAAGAAACTACTGGAAGCAGCAGAGAAAGGAGACAGTCTGAAAAAATGCCGTCGGAACTTATGTGATTATAATATTCCGCTGTCAGCTCTGGTGAATGAAGATGGGATCGTCAAAAGTTTCCGCCATGATATGGAATTAACAGCGGAAACGTTCTACACCAACCTTTTTCGCTCTACAATCCCGGTCTCAGACCCTAATATCCCCGCTGGAAAAACACCACTTGGAATTCTTCCGTCGGAGGTTCGAGTTGCGATAGAAAGCATGAAAACAGGCACAGCTCCAGGACCAGACAATATCACTGCCAATTTCCTTAGAGCTGGAGGCCACAATTTACATGTACTTCTCGCAGACCATATGACAGCATACCGTCAAAAGGAAAAAATTCCATATCAGTGGAGGACGTCGCGCACGGTCATCCTGCCTAAGAAAGGAGACCGAAAGGATCCTCGTAACTATCGTCCTATATAATTGTTAAATGTACTTTACAAGCTTTTCACAAAGATTATCCTCTCGCGCATATCATGGACATTGGATGAGGCGCAACCAGTCGAACTAGCAGGATTTCGAAAAGGATTTTGCTGCATAGACCACATCTAAACCGTGTCCAGGGTCATCGAATTCTGCCGGGAATACCACTTGCCTCTAGTCCTAACCTTTGTCGACTATGAAAAAGCGTTTAACAGTGTGGAAACGAATGCAATCCTATCAGCGCTCGTCGACTAAGGAGTGGACCTGTCCTACATAAGCACTCTATCTGACTATTATCGGAACTGTACTTCGGAAATGCAGTTTTTCCATCGACGTCTTACCATACCCATAGGAAAACGGGTTCGACAGGGCGACACAATATCGCCAAAGCTGTTCAGTGCCACACTGCAGTAGATAATGAAATCACTCGACTGGGATGAGAAAGGCATACGTATTGATGGAAAATTCCTATCAAACCTTCGTTTTGCCGACCGCATTGTCATCTTCTAAAGAAGTACTAGCGAATCAAAGATGATGATCAACGAGCTCAACGAAGCAGGGATAAAGATCGGACTTCGCATAAATTGAAAGAATACCCAGTTCTTGAAAAACCTATAGTGCGAAGGCGAAAAAATTGAATTGGATGGTTCTCTCATTGCAGAGACCACCTCGTACGTATACCATGGGCGATCAATGAACATGGAAAACAGCATGACGGAAGAGCTGGATAGAAGAAGGGAAGCAGCTTGGGTCGCATTCGGGCCTCTCAAAGAAGCCACCGACCAACTGAACCAAAAGTCCGCGCACATCTCTTCGATTCTATGGCCCTTCCAGCGCTCTGTTATGGTGTAGAGACGTGAGTTGATACTTCAACAATGTCAAGAATTCTTCGCACTACTCACAGAGCGATTGAGCGATGTCTTCTTGAAGACATAACCGGTACTCTCATTATCTAGCCAGAATGCGAAGCTCTGACCTTCGAAATCTGTCACATCTTCGAGATCCAGGAGAATATACATCGTCAGCGAAACATAGATGGGCCGGTCACATAATGAGAAGAACAGACGACAGATGGACAAAAAGAACAGTAGAGTGGACTCCAAGAGAATACAAACGTCTCCTTGGGCAACCACCTACACGTTGGGCAGACGTGTTCGTAAAGAAAGTTAATCAGCTGTACCCGCAGCTGCAGTTGTTTTACAGATTACGGTATGAGACTCGCAAGCGATACCATGCTCGAACAAGACCACCACCATGGACTACGATTGCGAGAGAAAGGACCGAATGGCATATGTGCTTGGGTCCGCATAACTCGTGAAGACGGACCGTCCAAGTATCCAAGTATCCAAGTTTACTAAAGAAGTTCGAATGTGAAGATAATCAAGAGTGTATAAGGCTACACATCAAACCTGCTCGGTCATTATAGAATATGCGTCAACACTGTTTGCTTCAACATGGTTTATAATTCAAATAATTGTAAGCTTTCATAACCAAAGCAAACGTGAAATCTCACTTTTCAGAAGCCCTTTTACAAAATTTAAACAGTAATTTCTTATAACTGTTTCTTCTACAGTTCAGCGAGTTAGTACATTTGTAGTAAATTTGAAGTCATGGTGCCTAAATATGTATTTGTCACATCCTACACGTCTCCCCTATGTTTTCAACACAACGTACTTCCTTTACCAAAAAAAAGTGCCAACTGTCAGGTAGCACGAATTTTTTAGTTTTGTCAGCAATCGTTTTATCGAATCGCAGTAGACCACAGATGAAAAGATAAGCTCTCACGTGTCGATCTTAGCAAACTCATTAAAATAGGCCAGCTCTGTGTACCGAAAGAGAATCTGCTCGTCGTTCAATCCGGCCTAACACCCAAGTTTTGCAAATATCTCAGCACCATTGCAATTTTATTCCACATATTATCTTGCCGTCAAAAATTAATGGAAAGTAGATCAAAGTTATGCATCGTCATCTATTGTTGGAAAATGAGCATTGTTTGAAGCGGGCTAGCGCTCGTGGGTTAATTCTGATGTATCTTCGACCATTATCTCGCTCCGTCTTCATGCAAAACTGTAGATGATCACAAAATTTCACTTATATTTTTGTCCAGTCGATGGACCAGGACGGTCGTGAGTAACCCTTCCATTTCTCGCTGTTGCGTGCAGTTCAACCCGAGTGGATTCTGCCAGCTCCGGGAACACCTGTATCACCTGTAGTCCCGTTGATCGTCGAGTGACTCGAGCGGGCGCCAGTAAATCCTCCATTTTTCCCTGTCGTGTGCAAGAGTAGACCAGTGGGTCCTGCTCGCTTTAGAAACTCGTCGAGCATCATATCTCTCTTCTAGGCTTTTCGTAAAGAACTCTGACCATCGGGTCGGTGGTCTTCCTGCAGTACGTTTGACATCCCGAGAAATCTAGTAACTAACAGCCCTTGTCCATCGGTTATCACTCATACACATTACGTGTCCAGCCCACCTTATCTTCGAATGTTTGGCGTATAGAACGGCATCTTTGATTTTCGATCGTTGGCGTAGATCGGAGCTTCGGATCACATCCCTTACTTGTGTGAAACGGGATACTCCTAGCATCGTCCTTTCGACTGCGCGTTCGATAACGCTGAGTGATCCTTCATCTTGCTTTCACAGCGACCAGGTTTCTGACGCATACGTTAGGGCA